>JZKD02S1672905.1:490461-513029 GCA_000966675.3 Picea glauca
TTGTGTAATTCCTTGATCATACACATAAGTTGACAGTTGAATATATTTTGCTATCTTCACTTTGGTTGGTTTGTGTTGTCTTGGTCTTGACCTCACGAGAGCACTGGAGTGAAGCAGGAGCAACAGAGACCCTAGGAAGCGATATAAAGGAATGTTACTTGTTCCTTCCTACTAGCTAATTCAATGGTCAAAACTTAGGGAAAGAGTCATGTTCTGTCCTGTTTTGTTCTAGATCCAGATGGATCTAGGGAGATCTGTTAGTGTTTGCACCTATCAGTTAGTCCGATAACAAAATTGGCGATTCCACTGGGGAGACATCCCATTTTCTTTGTGGTTTTTGGTATTTTTCCGTGGCCATTTTCTCTTGTTTTACTTTTCTCCTTTCATATCAATCTCTGAGTCTTCAGGATACCCTGATAGACCCTCTGGGTCCAGAGGCCTCTTCAAATTTTGTGTCATTTTCCAAAAATTTGACTAGTTTCAGACATTCTCGCACTGCACTCCACAGTCCCCCGCAAGAATCTATAGAGTTCGCACCCTGCCTTTAGGTTCAGTGCGAGGTTCTCACACTCTGCTCAAGGCTCACCTACGAGAATCACTAATTCTCGCATTGTGTAATATTGCCATCCTGCGAACTCATTTTTTCAAAGTTTTGGATTTGATTTTTTGCATCTTCAACTGCCCAGATCAGTCTAGGTGCCTCATAAGAGTTTCTTGGACCATTGATTGATGTTCTTCTTGTCTTCGTTTTCATGTACGAATAGTCTTAGGATTTCAAAGGCTCTTCCTGTCACTTGTTCTTGACTTTCGTTTCTTGACTTTTCGTGGCAATGCCATACTCTCTGATTTCGGAATCTGAGTGTGCTTGTTTGGTTAAGGACCGACGATCGGTTGAAAGTTGAGTTTCATGGTCTTTATCATTTGCTTATTGTTTGAAAGATCACTTTTCTTATGCGATTGAAAAAGACTAGATTAGTTTGCTTCTTATTTTTGTTTTCATTGAAAGAGTGGTTTGGGTTTTTATCATTGCTTGTTCATTGGTTTTTTATTTTCTCTACTCTCACTATCATGGTGTGGGTCCTTTTTGAAAAGTGAACAAAGTTTTTCTTTCAAAAATCATTTTCGTTCAAAAACATTGAAAATCAATTGTTGAAATTATTGAAAAAGAAACAATAGAGAATTGTTATTGATGCGTGATTTGTTGCATTTGCATTTTAAAGGAAATTGTGTTTTGTAGTTCACAGTTTGATCCGGAAAACTTCTCTCTCCCTCCCATACATAGGATTCATTGAACGAAAATCAATATATTTTTCATTCTCATCCATGCATAGTTGGGTCAGAGTCATACAACATAAGTTTCATCTCTGTTTCCTTTGAGTAAACAATAGCTCTTAATAACACTGTGCAATTGTAAAATTTATCTAGTAACTCTTTTCTAGGGCTCTATTACACCAACATTTAGCTAGACTAGTGCTTTGGAGTAGGAAGAGAGATACACTCTCCAAATCACAAAACACACAATAGCATCTTGTGTTAGGGAGTGTTAAATTCCATTTGCAACATCTTGTCCTGGGAAGCCCTTCTCACACAAGGGTCAAACACGAGGTCACATTGAGATTGACAGAGTTACTCACCCTGCTTTGTTGATATCAGTGTAGAGATTGCACGTATTACGGGGATCACTCGGAGGTATACCCACAATGATGAGTGGAAGCCTTTTGAGTTGATTTCGGGCTAGATACCCTGCCCTTGCATGTGGATCGGACTGTCGACTGTACCCCCAGGATTTATTGTTGTTGGTGGTAACCTTAGTGGCCTATCTTTCTAGGTTCTTACACGAGGTGAATGTGAAGGGGAAAGTCTTCACGGTACCTGGAATTGATGTTGACCAAACTCACTCGGGCTCCTTGGAGGGTATACCCACGATTATGTGTGGGAGCTTGCACTAGGGTGTAAGTCCGTTAAGCAGGTCGTCAACGTAACTTTTCCACCCTAGCCCAACCCCTTCTCATCTCGTTGTTGCGACGTTGGATTTCATCACCAACTAGTGACTTCGGAATTAGAAGGTCTTGTTTGCTTGGTGTTGCTTCCTAGATTTTGTTTACTAGCGCGTGTTGTTTGTTCCTCAAAGTTGACCATAAGATTTTCTTCGTGAAGTTTGTCACTCGTTTACAATAGCTCCTCCACGTCGTTCACGTAGAATGCATGGTTTATCTCCAGAGCATCTGGAAGGTTCTCAACCCTTACCTACAAGTAAACCTAAGGGCTCTCCTCGGCAAAGTGAATTCACAGTCGTCACCACGCCACAAGTGGAACGCACTGACTCTCTAGAACATTTTCGAATTACAAATACTCGAGAGGACTTTCGACTTCACCCTGATTCTGAGTGACCGTTTATGCGACTGAATTCTTCTAGAGAATTAGTTGTTACGTCTTGTAGATCACTAATTGGACCCTTTCCAGGCATAGAAGGCCGAGATCTTTTTTGGTCTACGGGTGTTTTTCGATGAGACCTTTTTGGTCCAGTTTCACCTGTGATTGTTGAAATCAACCCACCTATGATTTTCGAAATCTCTAGTCCAGAGACAGTACCGTTGACTACCACTTATCACTTTACTGTCCTTGCCAAAATGGCCCATCTCACAGATATTACGAGTGTTCCCGCCATTTTTTCTGTGGTTGGTCTTGCTCCCATCAACACACCACGAACGCCCAACGTCACTCCAACATTACCACCTGGATACCGTGCGTTGAATGCTTCCATTCCTACTCCTACGCAAACTCCATTCGACTCTCCTGGTGGTCCTTCTTCTTATGGGCACTCTCTTCCTGGTTTTATTCCAACACTCCCTCAATTTCCTTTTGGAGGACCTTCTTCGTCTTTTATTGGCAATCTTAATACTTGTGGCACTATTCCATCATTCACTCCAACTTACCAGTTTCCGGTCGATGGACAATTTCACCAAGGTGGTATGACTCAACCCCCTCTCAGTGGGCAAATTCCTTTTGGAACACAAATCCCAATTGGAACACAACCACCAATTGGCACACTTCCCCTAATTGGAACACCACCTTCGATGGGAGGACCGACCCCGCCTTATGGGAAAAACATACCTCCGTCCTTGGCCCAGTATTGGAATCAGTTGATACAACATCCTCCTCGATCGACTGCGGGGCAGCAATTTCCAGCTGCGTCTGTAATACCCCCTAGTGTGGGCCATCCATATCCAGGTTCGTTCAATCCCATTTGAGGGGCGAATGCTCAAACTCAAGCCCCTGTTCCAGGGTACAATCCTATGAGCTATTATCCTCTTCAACCACCACCGAATCTGCCTGGGTCTTCACATTATATGCAGACTCCTTATGGTCCTACTGGTTTGCCGACAGGGCTTCCTCCTCAAAGCCACCAGTACCTGCAGGTGAATCGATAGTTACCCTTCATAGCCACTTTGGATCTTCCGGATTTGTCAAGGATTTTAAATGATCCAATTCGTCACTCTCCCCAATGGCTTGCTATCCCAGCCAAGCTACCATCAGACATTCCCAAATTCGACGACAAAGTGGGAGAAGACCCAAACAATCACGTTATGACTTTTCACCTATGGTGTTCATCCAACTCGTTGATGGATGACTCTATTTGTTTACGTCTTTTTCAATGAACTCTCACAGGTTCTGCTGCGAAGTGGTATATCGAATTGCCACGAGGTTTCTTCTCTGACTTCAACACCCTAGCTATGGTTTTCCTCACACACTACCAGTTACTGATTCGTTATGACACGGGGACTGAGATTTTGACTTCTTTCAAACAAAACAAGGCCACTCATGTATCCGATCACATTCATGAGTGGCGGCGACGACGACGTCTTATTAAACTCGAACTCCCCGATCAGTTGCTGGCAGAATGGTTCACCAAATCATTTGTGAATGACATCAGTTGTGACATTGCCATGGGTGGAGTGGTCACAGAAGAACAGGCTATAAGTAGTGCTCAATATCTTGACCTCGTTTACTCACAAACGGGTACCCTGTACGATTTACTACCTGATTTATCTCGTCCTTCCACTTCCACAACTTCAACTACTCCATCTGCTTCGCATGCAGCTGACGGTGTGATTGGCACTTTCCAGGCCCAACCACACTCCGCCTCAAGCACAAACCCCAAACCTGCTTCTTCTAATGTTCAAAATGCTCCGTCTCCTGCCCCTCCCACTGGCAAGACTTCTGAGGTAAATGCAGTCCAATCTACCCTGGCTGGTAAAAACAAATCTAAAAAGGGGAGAGGTAAGAATAAGGAGGGAAAAAATAATTCTCAAGCAGAGCAAACCAAAACTACCCTTGTTGATGATCAGGATAAGCGCAAACCTCGATACCCTTGTCTTATGTGTGATGATGATCACTACACGAAGGATTGTCCACCACGCGCCGAGGTCACTAAGTTCCTTCAAGGAGCTCCAAAACCACCAGCTCCGGTCATTTTGTCCCAACCCTTCCCGTCTCAACAACAAGCTCAGTTGGTCATTCACGACCAACCCTCCTCTTCTACTACATCATATGTTTTGATGTGTACTGGCGATTCAAAGCAGAGCGACGTTACACTCACTACTCGAGCCAAAGATTGTTCTCCCTCTAAAGAGAAGGTTGATGATCTACTGCCTTCCTCGGTACAACCCTCTCCCGCGACTCCACCTACCAACGGTCCTCTTCATCTCAAACGACTGAGCCTCGACACAGTTCTAATACCCCCCCCAAAGGGCGTCGTTCATAAATCGACTTTCAATCCTCATGCTCGTGTGGCCCAGAACTACAGCATTGTTGAAAATCTGGCCCAAGCACCTTCTGCGATGTCAGCCCTCGAAGTCCTTCAAAGTTGTCCTACGCAACGAAAGGCACTGTTGAAATCTATCAGTGGAATTGATCTAACGGATACGAATTTAATCATTTTTTACTTGGAAGATCATATTCCAAGGTTACCCCCTCAACTCGCGTTCCAGATCCAAGTGATTGTCTCTGACAAAAACATTTGTCGAACCATTATCGACGAGGGTGCCTCGACCTGTGTTATGTCTATTGCTTGCTGGAAAGCCATTGGCTCTCCTTCTTTGAATGAATCCCAGAACACTCTTAAAGCCTTCAATGGCTCTAGTTTTAATCCCTACGGTGTTCTTCCTTCGTTGCCCATCACGTTAGAAGGCAAAACGGTCCAAGTTGAAGTGGAAGTCTTTGACGCTCCCCTTGATTATAATCTTCTGCTTGGCTGCAGCTGGATCGATTCCATGCGCGCAGTTGTGTCGACCCTTTTCCATGTGGTACGTTTCCCACATCAAGGTAAGGTTGTCACGGTCGACCAACTAGCCTTCTTCAATTCTGATACCTGTACTGGCAACGTACCGTTTATCTCTAAAACTTCACCGGGTTATGAGAACGTCGGTGTAGGCCTTCTCAAGAACTCTTCGTTAATGGGTACTTTCCCCATTCCACCGCCCGATGTTCCACACTCGTCTGTTGCTTCCATCAACATGATCTCCACCTCACCTCACGAAGTTCATGCGTCTCACGACCCCTGGATAGTACCTGACCCTAGATATCCTCTTCGTTACGGCGACGAAATGTCATTAAGTCCGGTTGAATCCGCCTATCAGGCCATTCAATCAATGACACCTTCTACCCCCTCTCTTAGTGAGTTGTCTCCCGATCCTTTTCGTGTCATTTTTCCCACTAACGAAATGATCATGTCTGTCATGGAAGACACCCCTTGGGGTGATGGCCATCATCGTTCCATCCTCTTTCTGGAGAAACATACCCTTGAGAACTATCAACAGATCTCGACCCCGTCGACCATTGTTGTCATTTCCACCATTCTCGAGTCTGCACATGATGTGTTTTCTGAAGGGAACTTAAGCAATATCTCACCCACTATTCCCTTTGACATATCCGTCAAACCTGGGATTGTCGAAAATGTCCATATCGGAGCTTCGTGTTCTTCTGACGAAGTCGTCACCTACACATCCCTTTTCAAAGAGTTTCGTGATATCTTCGCATGGAGCTACGAAGAAATGCCAGGTATCGACCCTGAGATTGTGATACATGAGATAAAGACATACCCCGACGCTAAACCCGTCCGTCAACGCCTTCGTCCAGTTCACCCACGTAAAGCGGTTGTTATCAAGCTCGAAGTCGAGAAACTTCTGAAAGCCAGCTTTATTTATCCGGCGGCTGCTATGGTTCTCATCCAAGAGGATGATGCTAACGATGAACATGTTATTTACTACTTGAGTCGAAGTCTAACACCTACTGAAATCAAGTATTTACATGTCGAAAAACTAGCCTTGGCTGTCATTCAAGCCGTCCAACGCTTCCGGCACTATATCCTCTCGCGCAAAACTACAGTGATTTCTCACTGCAACCCTATGCAACACATTCTTACCCGTCAATTGCTAGGGGGAAAATACTCCAAATGGATTGTGATTCTCCAGGAGTTTGACTTGGAATTCGAACGCACCAAGTCTAAGAAGTCCTTAGTTTTTGCTGAGTTGATATGCGATTTTCCCTATTCTGCAATGGAAACAGTAGCAGTGGATTCATTACCCGATGAATCTATTTTCCTTATCAACACTGATGATCTTTGGTATGGGGATATCATTATATATCTCCAAACCCAGACTTTCTGGCCAACTTTGTCTAGTACTGACCGACGTCGCATACATTATCAAGCTCGTCAATACATTATCCTTGGGGATACTCTTTATCATTGGGGGATTGACTCTGTTTTTTGACGTTGCCTAACGTTTGACGAAGCTGAGAAATATCTGAATGACTGCCATTCTGGAGCATGTGGTGGTCATATGTCTGGGTATGCTATTGCCCAGAAGATCTTACGAGCAGGGTATTTTTGGCCTTCTTTGTTTAACGACTGCATAATTGTTGTTTAGAAATGCCATGCTTTCCAGACCTATAATCAGAAGATACGGTCACATCCTACTCCTCTTCACCCTGTGGTCTCAGTTGGTCCCTTTGCGAAATGGGGCATCGATTTCATGACATGTCACCCTCACTCGGTCGGGGGGCATGGTTACATTATTGTAGCCGTCGATTACTTTACGAAATGGGCCAAGGCGATGCCGACATTTGACAACACTGGAAAGACCGTAGCATTATTCATTTTTAATCACATCATGGCTCATTTTGGTGTTCCCCAAGCTATCGTCATTGATCATGGTAGCCACTTTAGAAACTTCATGATGTTCAAACTTACTGAAAAGTTGGGTCTTCGCCATGATAACTCAATGCCCTATTACCCACAAGCCAATGGCCAGGTCAAAGCAATCAACAAAGTTCTCATAACTATGCTTCGACGAATGATAGGGATTCACAAAACAAGTTGGCACACAATGTTGTTTTCGGAATTGTGGGCTTACTGGACATCCATCAAGTCTGCTACTGGGTTTACACCTTTCCGGTTAGTCTATGGTGTGGAAGCTATTTTCCCGATTGAATGCGAGATACCCTCTCTAAAACTAGTTGTTGAACTCCTACTAAACACTTATGCTAAGGAAGAACATCTATTGTATCTTATGCAATTAGACGAAACTCGACACGATGCTACCCTAGTTATAGAAGCTCAGAAGAAACGTGTCAAGGCCCAATATGACAAACATGTCAAGCCTCGCGTTTTCTCCGAAGGAGATCTCACTCTCCTCTATGATCAAGATCGAGATATGCTAGGCGCTGGAAAATTCGAAGCCATGTGGTGAGGTCCTTATATCATTCGATGAGTTTTGGAAAAAGGAGCTTATGAGCTAGTATATTACGATGGTATCCCTTTGAGTGAACMTAGGAATGGGTTGTACTTGAAGAAGTACTATGCATAAAATCATATGTGCATGAGTACTTGTATTTTTATTGTATCATACTTCTTGTGTGTTACTGTAAGCTTGCTTTTGTCATTATCTGGTCTCTGCCCTTATGTGACATTGTGTTTGATTTCCAGATGTCGGAGTCTTCGCTACCCTATATTGGCTTCGCTGATGGCGCTAGTCGTAGTACTCAGAACCTTGCTTCCGTTGCATGGGCAATTTACGCCCCTACAAATGAACTTGTTTCCTTACGAGGTGTGTGTCTTGGCCGTACGACCAACAACATTGCATAGTATAGTGTCGTTATTGAATTATTGGTTGATGTTATCTCACTCGGAATCCATCATTTGGTTGTGCGACTCGATTCCCAGCTTGTAGTACTATAGTTGAGTAATGTCTATACTATTCGAAGTCCTACTTTGTTACGGGTGTATTTGCGAATTCGCATCTTGGAGCGTTATTTTGATTACATTGAATATCAACATATTCCTAGATGTCTAAATACATTAACTGATACATTGGCTAACTATGTATTAGACAGAAATTTGGATCATTTATAAATCAATCACATCAATTCACACAATACATGATAAACTGGTAGAATTCGTCTGTATATATAACGATCAAAAGAGTTTTTTACAAAAAATTTTGTCCAAAGACCAAAATGTCAAAATCTGAAGCTCATAGTGTGTACAAAGTGACATCATGGATGACGTTCACGGTAACACACGACTGCCCGGGAAACTCTACGGAGCAGTCGACTCATGGACTCTGACACTCCTACTGTATGACGTTGATCACGTCATAGAACCTCTCCAAGAGGCATGTCTGGAATATCTATTGTTAAACCCTCTAGGTTTTGTTCCACTGCTTGGTAATCCCCGACTTCCCATTGTGGCACTGGTGCTACCTCTCCTCGTCGTTGAATGGGAGAAGTACCAAGAGGTCGATAAGGTCCAACATCTGTGTCATCAAAAAATGATTTTTTATTTAGTCTTTATACGAACATATAAAACAAAAAAAAATTGAATATGAAAAATTCACAAAAACATTTAAAAAGGAAAAGAATGTGTGTACTTATTACCAATTTCCCCCCACTGAGCATCCTCTAGCAGCACTAAGTTCGAATCTCCTCGGAAATCCAACCCGGCATAAGCATAATCGTCAACCATCAACATCTGTGGTTGAAGCCAGTCAAAGAAGGTATCATCATACTTGATGATCGGTCCAGCTATGTGTCGGGCCATGAGCTGACACCATCTCAGCGTTCTTGGATTTCTGGGAGCCGATAAATTCCACTCCACCTACAACCTCGGTAATGGAACCCTCTCGAGAAAGAAGGACACTAACAAAGATCCGTACCCGAATTGCTTCAGGTTGCCTCATCTGCATTTGGTCAACTGTCTTTTTATACTACGAAGCACAACATCTACCCAGTTAAAAACCCGAGGTTCAGTACACTCGATGGCATACTGGAAGTAACTCTGTAGCGCCATGTGAGGAGCAGAACTCCCAGCCATCCGAGCTATGGTGAATATGATAGTATGGAGGGTCAAATCCCATACTCCCCAAATAGCTACTTTCCCTTTCTTCCTTTCTGCCTCGGGAACACAGTGTAAGCGACAGTACTCACTCATGGGCAGCCCACCACCTCTGCTACCAGTCAGTCTTACATGGTACTCCCGTCGTGACAGTCCAGTCAAGAAGTAAATATCCTCAATATCTAAGGACAGTGTGTGGACCCCCACATGAAATACCTGCTGATCGGGATCCCACATACGCACAAGGTACTCTAATAACCTGACTTGGGCCCTCATGCCCGGGATACGAAAGTATTTCAGAAGGCCACAGTTTCTCAAAGGAGCAATAGTGGGTGGATGATTTCCAGCAATAGCATTGTCTTCTTCGTGCTCCCTTTTGCGCCATTCAAGAACAATTTTGATGGCCAATTACTTGCATAAGAGGCACAAAAAGGGGATTAGCAACTCTATTCATGAATTGGTTCTTTCTTTATTGAGTAAATTCTTAAAAAACTTTTGTGCTTTGCGGTTCTCGCAGGTGCCCTTTGGGCATAGTGTGACAACCTCGCAGACTGTTGTGGGCTCACCTACGAGAATCACCCATTCTCGCAGGTCCCGTGTAGCCCACTTGCGAGAATGGTTGAGCGCAAGTAGGGCTCATAAAATCAACTCAAAAAATGAATTTTAACCAATGAAAATGCAAAATTAAACCATGAAATAGTAGAAGACAAAGAGTCTACCTCACTGTCGTTGACGGCTCGCCGAATGGACACTCGTAACTCCCACAATCTGACGCCGAACTTCGAGGGTAAAAGAGGGGTTTTTGAGCTCAAATAGTGGAAAAGTGAAAATGATATGGTAAAAAAAGTTTTACTCCTTTATATTTACTTTTACCATGTTATTTGGTTTTTTATGATTATTTATCTATTAAACCCTAATCCCTAATGTCCTTTTGAGTGTAACTTTTGCAGGCATAATGACTTTGATGTTCATATACAGGGATGCGGACATAATTTTTCTTTTTTCATCCATGTTTTGATTGTTTTTTATGGTTTTTGTATAAAACCTCGAGCGTGGTCTTTGTCCGTTCTTGCGCTCGAAAATACATGAGAACGTGATCGAGCATACTTTATCACTTTTTTAGGCTCAACGAGGTTATACGAAAAAGGAACCCCCCTGGAGTCCTCTTTAAGCTTTTTTCAGACTCTCTAAACATGAAAAGATAGCCAAGCGACCTTGCTATTTTTACAATCGATAAAGTATTTGAAGAAAGCATCTGGTGAGCGATAATTTATCTCTTTTTTGGTCTCATCGAACTATTTTATGAAAAAGGAACTAAGAGAGTTCTCTTTTAAGTGTTTTTCCAAACTCTATAATCATGAAAAACCTTCGAGTTTCCTATCTTTGGACTCGTTAAACAAACATCAACAGACCCGTAATGGGACCTTCTTAGGGTTCGTTAAACATACTCTGAAGGACTTATCTGAAGAATAAGCTTATATCAACAAGCATATGTTATCCTCCTCAATCTTGCGTAAAAATAAAGAGGTACTCGCCAGAAATGGTGGGGGGGAATTTGGGAAATGGATATGTTATAATCTTCGTATTGATTGGCAGTAAGTGTCGCTCTTGAACATGACACCCCCCATTAATTATATTTGAAGCCGGTTTGGGAAATCCATTGGTCTCTCATTCGATTTTCTACAAGGTCATTCCCTGTGTCGTCTTTGAGTCAATGATGCCAAATCATTGGTCGTGCCATTCATATGTTCAAGAGAAGTCCATCTGAAACCTCTATTGAGTTGACCATCTGCAGTTGTCCATTCTCTACGTGTCGACCTTCCCTGTGTCCAGTTCAACTTGCATCATACTCTGTTTCACCTTCAAAATCTGTTACTCATTTCATGTCATTGATGGGGGATACATCAAGGCCCTCCTGTGACAAGTTTTGTTCCATCGACTTCGGCTCATTATCCTGAATCAAGACTTAGAAATTCTTTGGTACCTTGGAGCTTGCATGCCTCAATGACAGGTTTCCTCACTTTCGACAGTGGGTTTACATCATTGACCCCTGATCGAAAGATTCCATTGGTCATTCGACTTCAACTCACTCATTCACACTCGATGGATTGTACTAGATTACCTTGGGAGTCATTGACATCAATGGTGATTTCCCTCGCACTTGTTAACAGTTTCATCAATGACCGGTAATCAAGTGGTTTCTGCCATGTTCGACTTCAACACATGTAATCACATGGTTAGATTCGTACTTTTGGGCGACGAGATTGAAGACCCTGGATATCATCTATTTGTCCAGGTTTCGATGGAGTATGTATAATTTGTGACACATAGATCCACTGTGTATGTCTCGTGGCTATGTTGTCTTAATTTGAAATTTCTCGCATAGATCCACAGTGTATTCCTGGTGGCTATGCTATATTTTGACGGCATGGATCCACAATGTATGATTGGTGGCCATGACCCATGTCTACAATTGTCATCCATCTATGATCTGAGTATGGGAATGCCTACCTCAGGATTGATATATATGATATTCTGCAGATGCTTGGGTGGTTGCAGGTTTCCGATTAGGTGTGCTCCTGGTTCCCGACACACACACATGCAGCTTACAAAGTCATTCGACTGTCACTGATTCCAACCTCATACTTTGGGGGGCATTCTGTTACCCATGATTTTGGTCATCATGATGATGTATTGATGATGATGTACTCAGGCTCCTCATAAGAACTTTCTCCTGAGAAAAGTTATGTTCATCTCTTCCCAAAAAACTCATTTTTGAAGAGGGTTCGCAGGCTGCTAGTATATTAGGGTGCGAGAATGACCCATTCTTGCAGGCTGCCTTAGGCCAGGGTGCGAACTTCTCGCTCTGTGTTTAATAGCTAGGGTGCGAAC
Source organism: Picea glauca (assembly GCA_000966675.3). Taxonomy (NCBI): domain Eukaryota; kingdom Viridiplantae; phylum Streptophyta; class Pinopsida; order Pinales; family Pinaceae; genus Picea; species Picea glauca. Next base: position 502,748 of record JZKD02S1672905.1, read on the forward strand.
TCGTTCTAAAGCTTTGAAAAAGGTGGATTTTCGATGGTTCTAGAAGGGAATCTTCTAGAAGAATGGGTTGGCATTCGAATGGTTATCCTTGTACTGGATTCCCTGATATTGTGGGATCATTCTTATCTAAGTAACCATCTCATTCTCTCCTATATATTGATGGAATTCTCATAGAAAAGGTTAAGCAAGATTCATTGGAGAATTGGTGAAAGAATTGTGTGAAGAACTTAGCTTGAACAGTAGCTTGGAGACTCTAGCAAAGTCTATCAAGAGGTTTTGATCTTCTTCATGCAAGGATTAAGAAAGTGTGTGTGTTGGAGCCAAGAGCCATCGAAAGGAAGCTTGCAACATCAAGGCAATCAGGTTGTAATCTTTACTTTCAATTAATATGATACAGTGGCATGTCCCTTTCCCATAAAGCTATTCTCACTTTATTGTGCAATTCCTTGATCATACACATAAGTTGACAGTTGAATAGATTTTGCTATCTTCACTTTGGTTGGTTTGTGTTGTCTTGGTCTTGACCTCATGAGAGCATCGGAGCGAAGCGGGAGCAACAGAGACCCTAGGAAGTGATATAAAGGCATGTTACTTATTCCTTCCTACTAGCTAATTCAATGGTCAAAATTTAGGGAAAGAGTCATGTCCTGTCCTGTTTTGTTCTAGATCCATGTGGATATAGGGAGATCTGTTAGTGTCCACACCTACCGATTAGTCTGATAACAGCATGAGAAAAAGGAACCAAGCAATTCTCTTACTATTCTTAGGTTTGCGATGAATGAATTAGATTCCCCTCTATCTACAATCTATAACACCCTTGCCAAAATTACCTACCACGTGAACCTCCCTCCACAAGCCATGTTTGAAGATAATTCTTTGTTGGACATGTGGTGTACTCTTTGTAGGTAAACTTAGTCTCATCATAGTGTAAAGGGGGTCCCGGGGGATTTGTTTTTCATGTGTTTTGTACTTTCTTAGCTTATGTTTTTTGGGTCCATATTTTGTATGTTTTGTACTTTTTCGACTAATGGTTTTTTTGGGCCATTGTAAACTAATTTTGGTTAAGGAATTAGGGTTGTAATCTATTCCAGATTAATAGATCATGAATTAGGATGTTGCGGAGTACCTAAATATTGCATTATTAATGGATTCACCTAACAAATCTTGTTGTTTACACATTTTGTAGAATTGTCAGTGATTAGAGCAGGACATAATCAGTGCAAAAGGTCAAAAGTGTGGAAGATGTGCAGAGGACTTATAGTCCTGATGATGAATTCAAGGATTTGTATGTTGGTTTGGGTGTTGATGGTACATAATCCAAGGAAGAGCGCATGAACTTGGTAGAAACCATAAAAGGACTGCAAAAAGATGTCCAAAGTTATAAAGTTGATAATGAAAGGCTTATTAGAGCCAAGAAGCAGCAAGATGACTTCAATGTCAAGTTGATGCAAAGCTTGGACATAATAGAAAATAAAATGGATAAGGCAACATAATCGAGTAGGTCAAGAAGTCGTGGGTCTCATGATGAGAAAAGAAGAGAAACAGGAAGTGTTGATAGGCATCGACCTCACTCGCCAAAGCATTCTTTTAGGAAAGCGCACAGTATCTCAAGTCCATCTCCTGTTAGAAATCATAAGAGAAGGACTGGGGTGGACGAGCTACAGGGAGAAATGAATAAGATCAAGCCTCCTACCTTTGAAGGCAAGCAAAATAAGGATGAAGATGTGGAGACCTAGTTGTTGGCTATGAGGAAGTACTTCTAGTTGCATAATTATTATGCGTAGGAAGAAGGGAGAATTGTTATCTATCAGCTAAAAGGAAAAAGCATCAATGTGGTGGGATCAACTTGTGCAAGTGCAACACATTGATGAGAAACAAGTTACTTGGAGGGAGTTCAAGAGGTATTTCCAAAAGAAATGCTTAACCAAGCGATACTATAACAAGAAAATGAAGGAGTTCTTTGAACTCAAGCTTGGGAGTATGAAGATAAATTAGTATGAAATAATATTTTTAGAGATGTTGAAATATGTCACATTCATCAAGGATGAGCAAGTTAAAATTCAGAGGTACCTGAGTAGGTTTCCCTCATCCAGCAGTGACAAGATACAGTATGATGAACCTAAGACATTAGAGGAAACCATAAGGTGCACTAAGTGTCTTTATGAGCAGCAAAAGGGAAGACCGACTTTCCAAAAGGATTGGGAAGATAAGATGAAAATCAAGGTGGATCAAAGGAAGAAGGGGGATAAACCACGATTTTTCAAAAATATTATGAAAGGACAACCAACTCTTAAGGATCCCAAAATGTTGGAGACAATGGGGAAAAATCCATGGCAACAATCTATTCAATGTTGGAGTTGTGGTGGAGATCATATGCACAGAGATTGCCCTCAAAGAGGTGATAAAGCAAGAACTATGCACAATGTAAAGCAAGTTGCAACAATTGAGGACATGGGAAGAAATGTGTCAAGTATTTATGCAGCCCTAGATAACAAGAAGGTTGAGTTTTAGTCGCACATGATCGAGGTGGAAGGTAATATTAATGATCAACACATTGCTATTTTAATTGACTTAGGAGCTATTCATAGTTATCTAGATCCTAAAATGGTGGAAACATTCTAATTGTTAATAAGCAAGCTTGGAAAACCTTGGTTGGTGTAGTTAGCTACAAGAGAAAAAAGGAAAATTAATGAAATGATTAATACATGTCTAGTGAAGATCAATGGACTATGCACAAAGGTTGATTTGAATACTATACCTTTGGGCTCTTATGATTGCCTCATTGGTATGGATTGGTTGGATGAGCACCATGTTGTCCTAGACTATTACAATAAGGAATTTACTTGCTTGGGTGAGGAAGAGAACTTAATATCAGTTCAAGGAATTCCAAGAGTTGTGACTATCAGAGAGGTTTCAACCTTACAATTGAAGAAAATCTTCATGAAAGGATGTCAAGTATCTGCAACACACATGGAAGAGACACCTAAGGATAAAATGTCAAGTATTGAAGATTGCATAGTACTAGAAGAGTTTGAGGATGTATTTAAAGAGATACTAAGATTGCCTCTGAAAAGAGATATTGATTTCTCTGTAAATATGATGTTGGGAGCAACACCCGTGTCCAAGACTCCTTATAGGATGAGTACGGAAGAATTGAAGGAGTTGTAGATGCAACTTGAAGAGCTTTTGAAGAAGGGGTATATATGCTCAAGTGTGTTTCCTTGGGGTGCCCCAGTGTTTTTCGTGAAGAAGAAGGATGGTACATTGATACTTGATATCGACTTCAGGCAGTTGAACAAGGTAACAATGAAGAACAAGTATCCTTTTCCAATGATAGATGACCTCTTTGATCAGTTGTGAGGCACACGGATATTTTCTATGATTGATCTCAGATCTGGATATCACCAAGTGAGAATTAAAGAAGAAGAAATCAACAAGACTTCCTTTATAACAAGGTATGGTCATTACGAGTTCAAAATGGTGTCGTTTGGGTTGTCGAATGCACCATCCGTCTTCATTTGTTTGATGAATGGAGTTTTCATAAGTTATTTAGATAAGTTTGTCATTTTATTTACGGATGACATACTTATTTACTCAAAGTCTGAAGAGGAGCATGAGAAACACTTGAGGATGGTACTACAAGTTTTGAGGGAGCATCAACTTTATGCAAAGTTGAGCAAGTGTTCATTTTATGAGAGACGGATTCATTATTTGGGTCATATTATTTCTATGGAAGGAATAGTTGTGGATCCAGAAAAGATAAAAGTCATTGAGAAATGGTCAACTCCAAGAAATATCGTAGAGGTAAGGTCCTTTATGGGACTTGCAGGTTATTACATAAGGTTTATTGAAGGCTTCTTACAGATTATGCATCCAATTACATATTTTCAAAAGAAAGGTGTGAAATTGGAATGGACTCTGGTTTGTGCAATGAGTTTTCAGCACTTGAAAAGTTTGTTGACAAGTGCACCAATTTTGAGAATTGTTGATCATGATGCAGACTTCATTGTGTGCATGGATGCATGAAACGAAGGGCTCGATGGAGTCCTTAGTCAGAATGGGCATGTGGTATGCTATGAATTAAGAAAGTTAAAAGAGCATGAAAGGCTCTATGTTACTCATGACTTAGAATTGGCAGTCATAGTGCATGCCTTGAAGATGTGGCGACATTATCTCATAGGTAAAAGATTTGAGTTGAGGATAGATCATAGTGGTCTGAAGTATATTTTTGGAAAACCAAGTTTAAATGCCAGACAAAGAAGGTGGTTAGAATTCTTCAGTGATTATGACTTTGACATAAATCATATCAGAGGAAAAGAGAACAAGGTGGTTGATGTACATAGCAGGAGGGTGCATGGGATGCATGCTACAACCATTAGCATGTACAAATATGATTTGTGCAATAGAATTTTAGAAGTTTCCAAATCAGATCAATGCTATGTGGACATAAAGGCGACTTTACAGCAAGGTATGTCACAACAAAATTTGGAAGGTTATGAGCTAAGAGAGGATGGAATCCTCATGTATAGACACAGATTCTATGCACCAAATGATCAAGAGTTGAAAAGTTTGTTGTTGTCAGAGATGCATAAGGTTCCTTATGAACATAGTTACCAACTTAATGAGAACTCTTTAGAGTTCTCATTTTTCTAGAGTGGCTAGTTTTACCCCTAATTCAAAAAGTGGTGCTACCAGTAGCACCTTTTTTTTTACGGTCGTTAAAATTAGACTCATCACATTGACAATTGATGTCATTATGGACAAAGACTTTAAAATTTACTCTCGAATCAAAAAGTGATGCTACCAATAGCATTGGTTTTTTTTTTAGTTGAAATTATAACTTTATTGAAACAATGTCCTCGACAACTGACATCATCATCGATAAACAACTCAAAATCGGCTCCTAAATCATTGCTTAGATTTTTATTTTTTATTTTTTAAAATTTACATTAAAAAATAAATAATTGGACCCAAAAAAATACTTCACGAGTTAGTTTTTTAAAAAATTAAAAAAAAAAACACCCATTTTAAAAACAAAAACTCTAACCCGATTTTTGTTTTTAAGAAAAATTAAAAACTAAAAAAACTGATAAAAAAAAATTGAAATTTAAAAAAATAAAAAAACAAATTTATATAAAAAAAGATTAAAGAAAAACTTAAAAAAAAAAAAAAAAAAAAAAACATTAATATATATAACCTAAAAAACTTATAAAAAAAAAAACACATTTAAAAAACTTAAAAATAAAAACACAAAAAATGAAAGAATTACATAAAAAACTTAAAATATTAAATTTCATATAATTTATTTTTTTTTGTAAATAAAAATAGATTGTATTACTTTATGCCATCAAAAAAGCGACATTTGTCAAAGAGTACAGTAAGACTTGGCACATATTCTGCCATAGGTGTGGAAACCAAAATAAGTGGAAGGCATAAGGCTGGCAACATGTTGGGCAGCGACTCTTTGAAAATCTGTGTGCTTGTGGATAGTGCTCTGGTTATGCAGTTGCTCAGCCAAGTCCCTCCTCATCTCGAAAACTAGGGCTAAGTGTTCATCTATGAATCTGCATGATCTAGGTGGGTCGTGGTTGTGCAGAGTCGGTTGCATTGGTGCGTCTACATATAAATCCATGTTGGGTGGGTCGTGTCTTTCCTTCTCATTCCAGAATTCGCCCCAATTGATCTTTGGTTCAGCCACGTTGGGGTCGATGAAGTCCTTGCAACAATTTGATAGTAGAGGAGGAAGTTCCTCCTTTACCAAACATCCTATCATGACCAGCTCTCATGAATGTAAGGAGATTTTGATACTTGCTTGTGTCATCTTTTCACCACCAGCATCCTGCAAGTTATGAGGAATCTCTTCCTAGTGAGGAGTAATCTCCTTCTTCACTATGCACCCTCCATAATTGGGCGCTGGAGTAGGTGAGTGAAGCTTTGCCTGGGAATCCATGCCCTAGTTTTGATCAGAATGGGGAGAATGGGTTTGGATGCTTCCTAGAAAGGGAGAGAGAGCAACAAGTCCAGTGTGTTGGTGCCTGCCTACTTGATTGTAGTAGGTCGTCCCGCACTTGGGCTTGCCTCTCTCACGAGGCATGACAAAACTAAGCCTATGTGGGAGAGAATTCATAGTGGAGAGGTCGAAGATGCTTGGGAGTGATAGAAGGAAAAATATAGAGGCCTGGGAAATCCAAAGCTTGAAATCCAAGGGAGAATGAGAAACTGAGGACAAAAAACGGAGATAAGGGCTGCAATGGGGAAATCCCTGTTAGAATATAGAATATGGTGTGCTCGTTTTATCATTGATGATACCCTCGTCACCCAACCATAGGCCGAAGCCACCCTCCAAGCACCTTAACCTTGACTAAGAATTCCTCCGGAAGCAAACCCTAGGCTAGATAGCCCAACAAAGGGGTAGCGCACCTTTCCCAAGGATAGCGCATCACAAAAAGTTAATCAGATAGTCCAAACCCTTGCCAATTGATAGTCCAAGCCAACACTGAAAATAGTTGCTATTGCAGCTGCCTCTGCAGTCCTCCTCCACACATGCGCACCAAACTGGAGCTGCAGTGTGCACCAAACTGGGAACTGCAATTCTGAGATGTTGTCAAATGAGAACTGGTGCCCTGTATTTATAGTGGTTCTGCCAGTTTTGTTGGGGTTGACTTCTCCTTCTGGATAAATGTTTGTTCAGTATATTATTATAATTTATGGTTGACTTCTTCTCTTGGAGGCTAATAGCCCAATATAAATTATCTTCTTGAGCCGACAAGGCTTCTAGGGTTATTAGCCAACTTATTAGGTTTTCTCTTGCTTCCCAGAGTCTTCTATTCTTGTCAGGTTCACACGTGGGGGTAAATACCTCCCACGGCTACCATAATATTAACACTCCCTCCTAGCTAGAGAGGTATTTACAGGTAATGGACTTGAGCACAAAATATACCATTTACCCGGTAGCATCAATATAGTCATATAGACTATTTCATGACTATATCATGAGCATCACCACCACCATTAGCTGCATCAATTCTCGAAACCATACTTCATCTGAGTAATTAGATATGATGTTGGATAAATCACTCTCACCATAGAGTGATACAAGAGGAGTAAAATTTTTGAATTGTTTTCCGTCTGGAAAATCTCTATTCATCATCCATCTAAATGGTCATTATCTCTAATAAACTGTTGATAGTCTTCAAGGAAATTAGAACAAGGATAGAACACAACTGTGTCTATTCATAGTAGTACATAACTACAATCCAGTGCTTCACTACCACATCAAGTAACTTGATCAGCAACGTATGGTTGTGAACAGTGAAACATATTCATCACAGTAGTCCTTATCTACTGTCATACAGTCTTCATAACAAACATCTGATAGAAACCTGCATAGAAACAATGTTATGATAAAAACTGAGTCATCTGGGCCAATCTTTCACTCACATCTGTGAGCTCTGAAAGAATATCTGCCACAAAATAGTGAAACATATTCACCATCATCTCATGCCATCCTACATAGAAAAATATTGTTAAACATAAATTGAATCCTCTAGGTAGATATTTCACTCACGTTTGTGAGATCTGAAAGAATGTCTGCCCTCATCAGCAATGGGCTATCTGCCCTATTCTTCACAAACAAGGAAGAAGGATTATTTCTTATTTCTGAACCTGGACCATTTCTCACCCTGGTCCATTCTTCCTACAGTAATTAAAGTGCACCCTGGACAAAATGTATAAACCCTAATAAATGTTTGGACCATTCCTCACCCTGGGCCATTCCTCCGACACTAAACAAAGTGTAACCTGGAGAGAATGAGTCTGCCCTAAGGAATGACTGTCCTTGATTGCTGAGCCTAGACTATTCCCCACCCTGGGCCATTCCTCCAACACTGAACAAAGTGTAACCTGGAGAGAATGATTCTGCCCTCGAGGAATAACTGTCTGAACCATTCCCCACCCTGGGCCATTCCTCCGACACTAAACAAAGTGTAACCTGGAGAGAATGTATAAACCTTGAGGAATGTCTATCCTGCATCAACCTCCAAAATGGACCATTCTTCGAAACTACTCACAGCTATGAACTTAGAAAGAATGACTGCTCGGCGAGGCAGACCATTCTACTTGACCACTACTCAGAGTGACTGCCAAGAAGAATGACTGTCCTAGACCACTCCCCATGTTAACCACAATGGGAAGTCATTGTCTATGATACATCAGCAATTAGTCTGCCTCCCATGTTAACTACAATGGGAAGTCAATGTTCGTCAGAAATCTCAATCTACTTTCTGAACAGAAAATCATTTGTCCAATCAGGACTATTTTTCAATTACAAAGATAAATGCTCCCTCCTAACTGGAGAGTTATTTAAATCACAAAAATAAATATTTTTCCATACCTTTTCTTAGCTTGGAGAATCTTCTCGATCCCCGTCTTCTCTCAGAAATATACAAACTTGATTCTGGATAGAGGTTTTGTCAGAATATCTGTTGTCTTCTCATCAGTGGGAATATACTCGAGCTTTACCTCTCCCTTCTGGACTTCATCATGGATAATGTAATGATTGATTTCAAATGTGCTTTGGTCTGGAATACTGTTAAGGCTTCATGTAGATCTAAACAATAGAGTATATCATAGTTGGAGAACTGGAACATATCCATGTGGCACTTCTTCTGTCATCGTGAGATCTGATTTTCTGAGTAGTCATCTTGATGTTATAGGAAATCTTCAACATGCTTCTGCTGTGCACTGGAGGTTCTCCACCAAGTTATCTTCTTCTTATCTCCATACAAGAGTCTCTTTATGGTATGTGTCAAAGTCTTGAGATTGCTCTTCATACGCTCTTTATTCAATTTCTCTGGAGAACATTCTTTGCATTTATCTAATGTAGAATTTCAACTCATGGATGTTGCGGATGATAAAATGACTTATATAGAGATAAGCCTGGTGTACTGGAAAAAGCAATCATCATAGTCTTCTCTCTCCATCTGAGAGAATCTCTGGTTTTGGATCTCGCAATGCTTTTATTCATAAGTCTTCCATACACTGTTCTTCATCACAACTTTCAGTTCTTCTGCTTGATTGCTTTCATATCAGGCTTGGTAATCTTGTGATTATTGATGTAATGACTGGTTGTTCTGGCTTTTCTTTCTTTCTTGGAATATTCATGTTTTTATTCATGTTTTTCATTATCTCTTAGATTCATGAAGGTTCCATGTTCTTAGAGATTCCACTTCTTCTTTTCATCATAGGATCACGGATTTGGATGGACAACCAGGAATACTTTAAGGTTTTTCTTCGAAAAGGTATTCTTCTGCAGTTGAACTGGACATGTATTGTCTTTCATGGTGGCTACCATGGATATATACATTTCATCATCTTCAATGGATCATAGGATTCGCTCCCTCCTAATCCTTGCTTCATGTAAGAGTGCATATAATCGTCTCCCTCCATCTGATAGAGTCCATACTTTCATCTACATTCTTATTGTCTTCTGTAATATATAATTGGCTCTTCTATCTAATAGAGTCCACGCTTCCATCTTGTTGTCTTCTACAAAACATCATAAGTATTTTTCCAATTTTCTATTGATTGTTGACTTCTTTCTATCTTTTGCTTCTTCTAAGTTTCTTCATGATTGATTTGGCTTATCTTGCCGTCGGCATTCATCTTATGTTGTCGTCTTCATTCATCTTCATGTTACGAAGCTCATTCTTCAGACTCATAACTTGTCCAATGTTTCTGACTAAGAAGAGATTTATTAGGGAATCATACATTTTCTTCGATGAGTCAAGATGGGAGATGTAGGGCATCAGGTGGTCTTTTATGGAATCCACTTATGATACTCATGGCATTGATGTCAACATCTTTGAACTTCTCCATAGCTGCAACATTCTGCGGTTCCTTCTCTTCTCCTTCTTTAAACTCTGGCTTCACGATCTTTCCTTTCACAATATCCAACACTTTATTTTTATCAAGGATGAGGTCAATCCTTGTCTTCCATGATCTGAAGTTAGAGGCTCCATCTAGCTTGTTCTCAGACTTCATAGAGTTCGTCATGGCTTGCTTGACTTGGTTAAACCCTAGATTTGACCAAAAATCCAAACTTCACGTCTTGGCCTTCTAAGAGTACCAGGAGATGCGATGGCCTAGGGCGCACTGATCTATCTGGATATTAGGTCAATCTCGTCACTTAAGGTGCCTCAACAAGAGGTTTAGGGTTTCTGCAACTGCTTCTACTGGTAACCCTAGCTGTAGTGCTTTTGGAAGCTGCTCCTGCTAGTAACCC
>JZKD02S1672905.1:514875-545970 GCA_000966675.3 Picea glauca
TTGAGTTCAGTATTGAATGATTAAAGGTAGAAACATGTATTGTCTCTATGAACCCATGCTTTTGAATGGTCACCTGTTTGCCTCAGCTTAGCAGTTAGAGGGTTGTGGGACATAAGTCTGCAAGAGGGTCGGGGTAGGATTTACTGGAATGTTTAAGTCTTTTTGACCTCTAGTATATACCTTCACGGGAATACTAAGTTCAAAAATGATGGAAGGAGGGAGCCTCCTTAAAGTCTTTCACTTGTGTGACCAAGGGCTCATGCCTTTGTCCTTAACCAATTCACGACTAGGAGATTAGTGTGTATCCCACAAGATTTTTCAAAGGACCCATATGACCAAGGTATGGGAACCTTGTGCTAGGCTCGAAAGGAGCTAAGCACTTCTGGCTTTGGAACTCAGGGAGTTCAGAGCTCTGGGGTATTACGACCTTACCATTTGTAAATTGGTTGAAGGCAACAGGTTGTTATGGTTACCCATGAGGTTGATCGGCTACTGACGGTTTTCCTAACCATGATAGATAGACCTGCCCCACTGATAAACCTTGATCCATCTACCCATCACGAAGTAATACAAGCCACTGATTCAAGGGTATTCGAGAGCCTCTTGGCCATTGGATCTATGTTGAGGTAACTTTGGCAAAGTCCCACTCCTTGAGAATGGGGATGATATAACATCAAACTCCTCGAACGTCGAAGTCATGAAGTGATGAGAGTCATGGATATGGGGAGTTCATTAAGAACCCCTCTTAACTGTCCAATCATCCAGAGGAGGGACGCTCGTATGGTACTTCTATGAAGTCCTTCTTCGAAAGAATGGAGCATCCATAAAGTCGAAACCCCTGAAGGCTGGAGTTGCGAAGTAACAAGAACTGTAGATCTAGGGATCCCTCGGGATCTTCCCTAGTCATTCGATTTATGCCAAGGTCATCCCAACATTGACCACTCCATGAGCAAGAAGGAATTCACACCACAAATCCCCTGAACTCCGAAGTTACGAAGTAATGGAGGTTGTCTATCCAGGAGTTACGTGGAAACACCGTGGCCATAATATTGAAGGACTTGAAATACGATCAGTCTAGGGTGTTGTGGCATATTTATGTCACCCAAGGTGATGTGGACCCATGTTTGGCATGTCACGTGTCACCTAGATTCAGACGTTTCACAAACCCTACATTCCCATTAATATGTGACATGTGTCACCCACTGTAGGGGCCACATGTCCTCTCTACCTTGTTGTGTGTCATCTCTAGAAATAACCTATTTGGTCCATGTGGCGGGAGGAGTATTCGGGACCCACATGTATTCATTGTCGTATCTAGTATGTCACCCTGTATGAGGGTGGACCCTTCGGGAGGCCGAGACTTCGGGACTTTGGGGATTTGGGATGCAGTGTCATGAGTAAGGTGAAAGGTTCAAAGGCCAGAGCCACGTGGAAATATTTTGGGATCCTTCATAAATATGGCACCCCGGAGGACATGCATGGAGAAAAGAAAAGGGCGTTCAGTGCCAAAGCATTGAACATCAAATTCTTCTCTAGCTTGTGTATTAGATGAGAATTAAGTCTCACTGTTGGTTTGGATGGTGGATGAACCTTCCCTCTCAGAGGTAGGAACCTGGAGATGGTGCAAACAAGATGGATCCATGTGGGCGCTACATGGCCCTAAACCAACAAATGCTCGAAGGACTTCGGGAAGCCATAACTTGTAAACCATAGGTTGGATTAGAGCCCGGTAGTAGTCATTAGAAAGATACAGACAAGTAGAAGAGGATGAATCATCTCAGAGAGATGATTCAAGATGATTTGAGTAAGAAAAATTTTGATGCCCCATCCCTAGAAAAGGGTACTTAGGGGTCAGGTGTGTTACAAATTGGTATCAGAGCAAGGTTACAACATGTGGCCTGCTTGGGCTCATGAACGAGTCACTTAAAAATATTATTTAAAGAAATTTTAGGGGTGACACCCTATCTTACCCCTTTCCTAAAAGGCTTAGATAAACCTCTACTGAAGAAAGGAATGCAATTTTTTATCATTGTGTGTATTTGGAAAATATGAACCGTGTGGTGTTCATGAACTAATATACCCTTAACTAATAGAAAATGGTTTATAAGCACTCAAGCAGTCTGTAGACCGCATGAAAACTACAACATAATGGATGGTAACACACCATGAATTGGAGGGGAACTCCCACATTAGAGAGGAAGAATCTGATGAAAGGAGGGCGGTGGAAACCCCTCTAAACTTGGTTGAAACTATAAAAAGCCTCATTGCATAATTATAGAGTTGTAAGGCTGACAATGAAAGGCTAATAATAGAACAGGAAAAGCAAACTTAAATCAATGCATTTATATTGCAGAGTGTATTAGATATACAAAGGCATTTGCAACATGGACCAACAACCAGTCATGTGGATAGACATCATATGAAGAAAACCCAGAGTCCACCTGACATGCAAAAGAATGACCCTGAAAGTGGCCACACAAGGAGGGGCACCTCAAAGAAGGCCCAACTTGGAGCCGAGATACACTCGTCAAAATAATCCTCTGGTGAGGAAACTAACAACTCCAAGGAATCCCCTAGTAGAAAAACTAATTCACATTCCCAGAGGAAAAGAAATAAGAGGAAACATTCCAAAAGTCATGACCTTGAAGAGTTCAAGAAATACAAACCCTCCACTTTCGATGGAGAGATTAAGAAGGGGGAAGAAGCAGAAGTTTGGCTGCTTGGCTTGAAGAAGTACTTCAGAGTCTATGACTACTCTGAAAATTTGAAGGTTCGAATAGCCATTTTTAACCTGAATTGAAAGGCCTCCATTTAGTGGGAGGACCTTAGGAATGTGAAAGGAATCCATGAGAAGAACTTGTCATCGAAAAAAAATGATAAATACTTCAAGAAGAAGTATATGTCAGAGAAATAATTCGATGGGAAGACCAACGAGTTCTATGAACTCAAGTTGGGACAACTCACAATAGAGGAATATATCAATAAATTCCTTGAGCTGATAAGGTATGTGCCCTACATCAAAAATGAAAAGGTAAATATGCAACGATTTATTAGTGGACTACCTCAGTCCTTCTGGGACAGGATTGAATATGATGAGCCAAATACATTAGAAGGCACTGTCCAAAAGGCAATGTATTACTATGAGCAGTTCAAGAACAAAACAAAACCTCATGAGCACTGGAAGAAGAAGAGTAGTTCGAGATTCAAGAAAAATGGGTTTAAACCCTCAAGATTCAAGAGATATGGGAAAGGTTCTAATATGAGCCTTCCTACTAAAAGTGTATACCAGCAAAATTTCCCCTCTCAGAGTGGAAATAAACCCTTTGGAGTATCCCTAGGTAAGACTGATAACACCAAGAGAGAACCCTTGAAATGTTGGGGTTGTGGAGAAGAACAAATACTAAAAGACTGCCCATATAGGAAACAAAACAGTAGGAGAGTCTACAACATCCAAGAGGCTACTAAAGTTGATGATGTGGCTAGGAGCATGCCACGAATTTATGTAGCCTTGGATAATAAAAAGGATGACCACCAAGCTTTAGTGGTGGATATGGTATGATTTCAAACCATCTAACTAGCCACTAGAAACAAAAGAAAGGTAGCAGAGGTCATATCAGCATGCCAATTCATTATTAGTGGATTTCCCACCCAAGTGAACCTAAAACGTACCTCCTTTAGGATATTATGACCTATTGATTGGCATGGACTGGTTGGTTTCCCATAAAACAAATTTGGATTGTTACAATAAAACTTTGGAGTGTGACAATGAAGAAGGGATAAAGGTAACCCTACAAGGGATTCAAAAGCATGTCTCAGTGAGACAAATATCAACACTGCAAGTGAAGAAGTATTGTAGAAAAGGATGTCCTTTGTAGGCAATACAAGTGTTGGACTATGTTGAAGATGACAAACCAAGCCTAGAGGACCATCCCATATTAAGAGAGTATAGAGATGTGTTTCCAAAAGAGGTACCAGGTCTACCTCCAAGAAGAGATATCGACTTTTCAATAGAACTTGCACCAGGAGCGGTGTTAGTCTCTAGAACACCCTATAGAATGAGTACACCAGAGCTGGTTGAGCTCAAACTACAACTAAAGGAAATGATGGACAAAGGCTACATTAGACCTAGTGTGTCTCCATGGGGAGCACCAACCTTATTTGTGAAAAAGAAGAATGATACACTTAGGTTATCCATAGATGTGATTGGAAAAATCTGTAAGTGCCGATACAAACTAATCTCCCTAACTTCAATAAGAAATTAGAACAAAACATGACAGAATACAAACTTCTCCTTAGATTTCCATTGCAATGTATACCAGTTCAATGAGGGATTAACGACATATCGTTTAAACGTTGTTTGATCCTTGCTAGTGTTTTCCTTTCTTCATCTCAAGGTTTGTGGGATGTTGAACCTGTTAAGAAACACAAACCAACAAAGAGAGAGAAACGATATATATATTCCAATGAAAACCTATGCATAAGATCAAGGAGATATGCAATAAAAATGGAGACACTTTTATAGGAAAGAAATGTATTACTGCATTATATTGATGAAAGTGGAGAATACAACCTATGCCTTGATGTTGCAAGGTCCCTTCCGATGGTCCTTTGCCTCAACACACACACCTTTTCTCCAATGATTTTGATGAAGAGTATATACAACCTGACTTGAAAAGTTAAAGCAAAGTTATCACAAGCACAATATTCAACATAATTCTTCATACATAAGCCAGCCTAACTTTTCCCATGAGAGATCCCTCCTTATATAGAGTGAAGAGGGATGGATGAAGAGATTAGGATGATCCCACTAAATCAGAGAAGCGAGTGAGATCCAAAACGATCGGAGGCCACCTCATCCTTTCAAATATTCCATTCTAGAACCTTCAAGAAATTCACCTTTTTCCTTTGTTTGAGCATTGCCTCACCCTTAACATGAGAAACATGCAAAGACGTCACATGCCACTATGGTGCACCATGCGACGATTTGGGATCATCGCACCCTTAATACTGGAAAGTTGCGATGATCTTATTTGATAAGGTTTTTGAATAAGGAAAAGATGATTCCATTTCTTAGGGAAAGTCTCATTTCTTCAATAGCCTTCAAGGAACAAAGAAATAGGCGATACACATATCATTAGTGGTCACGAGGGTGGAGAAAATAATGTGTAACAATAGACTATAAGAAACTCAAGAATATGACCATCAAGAATAAGTATCCCTTGCTAAGGATCGATGAATTGTTTGACCAGTTAAGGGGTGATACCATTTTCTCCAAGATTGAATTGAGGTCTAGATACCATCATGTATGAATTAAGGATGAAGACATCCACAAAAAATCCTTTAGGACAAGATATGGTCACTATGAATTTGTGGTGGTGCCATTTGGGTTTACCAATGCACTGGCCACTTTTATGTACTTAATGAATAGTGTAATCAATAAATTCTTAGACAAGCTGATAAACGAGGCTGATGAGTGACTATGGAAGTACTCAGGCATACCTCCTTGCTTGGTATAGAGAAAACCCGCTACCATGATCCCATAGGAGGAGGAGAGTAACCATCGTCCTTGACTGTTGCTAAGAAATAAGAAAGAGTCTCTCTCGAAGCATCGTGATCTAGCTCGGGGGTGGCCAGCAGTAAATCCATTCAGGAGTGGTTGTGTCTATGGTTGGGTGGAAACAAACACCCCTTTCAGCAGTCACTTTACGAACTCTGGTTTTCTAATAAGTATTTTCATACTTTGTGTGTTGAAACGAAAATGGTGATTGAATGATTAAAGGTAGAAATATGTATTGTCTCTAGGAACCCATGCTTTTGAATGGTCGTTTGTCTGCCTCAACTTAGCAGTTAGAGGCTTGTGGGACATAAGTCTGCAAGAGGGTCGAGGTAGGATTTACTGGAATGTTTAATTCCTCCCAACCTCTAATATCCACCTTCGCGGGAATACTAAGTTCAAACATGATGGAAGGAGGGCACCTCCTTCAGGTGACCAAGGGCTTATTCTTATGTCCTTAACCAATTCACGACTAAGAGATTAGTGTGTATCCCACAAGAGTTTTTGAAGGACCCATATGACCAAGGTCTAGGAACCCTGCACTAGGATCGAAAGGAGCTAAGCCCTTATGCTTCGAAACTCTGAGAGTTCGGAGCTCCAGGGTATTACAACCTTACAATTTGTAAATTGGTCGAAGGCAACGGGTTGTTACGGTTACCCATGAGGTTGACCGATGCCTAGCGGTTTCCCTAACCATGGAGAATATACCTGCCCCACAGATAAACTTTGATCCATTTACCCATTGCGAAGTAACGCAAGCCACCGATTTGAGGGTATTCGGGAGCCCCTTGGCCGTTGGATTCACGTGAGGTAATTTTGGCAAAGTCCCACTCCGTGAGAACGAGGATGATATAGCATCAAACTCCCTGAATGTTGAAGTGACAAAGTGATGAGAGCTGTGGATCTCGGAAGTTCGTTAAGAACCCCTCTTAACCATGCGATCATCCAGAGGAGGGTCCCACGTACGGTACTTCGGGAGAATGGAGCAGCCATAAAGTCTAAACCCCCGAAGTCCGGAGCTGCAAAGCAACGAGAACAGTAGATCTAGGGATCCCTTGGGATCTTCCCTGGTCATTGGATTTCTGTGAAGGTCAGTTTGACGTTGAGCACTATGGGAGCAATAAGGAATTCACACCACGAATCCCCCGAATGCCGAGGTTACAAAGTAACGAAGGTCATTGATCCAGGAGTTACATGGACACACTATGAAAGTAAGATCGAAGGACTTGAAAGACGATCAGTCTGGGGTGACGTGGACCCACGTTTGATGTGCCATGTGTCACTTGGATTCAAACATTTCACCGACCCTAAGTGCCTATTAAGATGTGACATGTGTCACCCACTGTAGGGGCCACGTGTTCTCTCTACCTTGTCGGCCCACGTGTCATCTCTGAAAATAACTTGTTTGGTCCATGTGCCAGGAGGAGTATTCAAGACTCACCTGTATTCGACATCGCATCTAGTACATCACCTCATATGAGGGTGGACCCTTTGGGAGGCCGGGACTTCGGGACTCTGGGGTTTTGGGATGCAATGTCATGAGTAAGGTGAAAGGCCTGAAGGCCAGATCCACATGGAAATATTTCGAGTTCCTTCGGGAATTCGGGACCTCGAAGGACATGCATGCAGGAAGAAAAGGGACGTTCAGTGTCGAACGTCGAATTTTCCTCTAGCTTGTGTGTTAGATGAGGATTAAGTCTCACCATTGGTTTGGAAGGTGGATGAACCTTCCCTATGGGAGGTAGGAACCTAGAGATGGTATGAACAAGATGGATCCATGTGGGCGCTACGTGGCCCTCAACCAACAAACACCTGAAGGACTTTGGGAAGCCATAACTTGTAAACTAGAGGTCGAATTAGAGCCTGGTAGTAGTCACTAGAAAGCTATGGGCGAGTAGAAGAGGATGAATCATCTCGGAGAGATGATTCAAAATTATTTAAGTAAGTAAAATTTTGATGCCCCATCCCTAGAAAAGGGTGCTTAGGGCTTAGGTGTGTTACAGCGAGTGTGACCCCGATCAAGCATTGGTCGAGCCTCTGGTCCCATACAGTCGCATCGAACCGGGGCCAAGCCATGCCCGCGGAGCACTGGAGCTATTCCTGACATCACCCCCCAAACCCCATATATGTGTGTGGGTGTGTGTGTGTGTGTGTGTGTGTTTTAAATTTAAAATTTTAATTTTTTAATTTTTTTTAAGTCGCTTTTTCAAATTTTTAATTTTTTATATGATAGTTTATATTTTTTATATTTTTAATTTTTTTTTAGTTTTTTATGTAATTTTTTAGTGATTTAGTTTATAATTGTATATATTTTTATTTTATTTTATTTTTTATTTTATTGTAATTAATTTTGTTTTATTTTTTATTTTTAAATTGTTTCTATTTTATTTTTAATTTGTTTTTTGTTTTTTAATTATAAATAGTTTATAAAATAACAAATTGTTTTTAAAATATATGTGTTTTCATTTTTTATTTTATTTTAGTTAGTTTTAAGTATTTTTAATATTTTTTTAATATTTTTTTGAATTTCGCTTATTTTTAGTTTTTTTTAGTTTTGTTTTTTTCTATTTTCTATTTTTTAGGTTTCAAGGCTTTTTTTATCATTATTATTTTTAAATATTGTTTAAATTTGAATTTCTTTTCATGTCATTTTAGATTTTTTTATCACTCTTTTTTTTGGGAGTTTGAATATATTTTTTTAAATGTGTTTTTTTCTTTATTTAAAAAAATGTGAATATTTTCTCTTATTTATTTTTTTATTTTTTTAATATAAATTAAAAAAAAAAGGTTAGTAAATAAATTTTGAAGTGACCATTTAGTATCCAATTTAGGGGTTTTTTTTTCATAGGGATCTATTATCAAGGACATAGTTTCAATTAGGTTGTAATAAGCCATAATTTTAACGTTTAGAAAAAAAAACGTGTTGCTTTAGTTAGCGTCAATTTTTTATTTAGGTGTTGATTTTAAAGTTTTGTTGAGCAACTATTTGAGTTTTAAGGTCATGCTTGAGAAATGTTGTAAGTTTAACCCACGTTAGAAAAAATGGTGCTACCGGTAGCACCACTTTTTGATTCAGGGGTTAATTTTCATGTTTTTTATGCAAAAATATGGGTTTTAAGGGCTGGAGTTCTCATTTTGAGGTCACAATTCTCGTTAAGTCAGTAACTATGTTTATGTTGGATATCTAGGTTACCAGAAGACAATTGTCGCAATCAAAAAACAATAATTTTGACCAGGTATGAAAAATGAAGTTGATGGTTTTATTGTTAGATTCCTCAAATGTTAGAAGGTCAAGGCTGAGCACAGACATCCAACTGGTTTGCTACAAAAATTTTCCATTCCTCTATGGAAGTGGGAAGTTGTGACAATGGATTTTATTATTAAGTTGCCTAAGACTGCTAAGAAACATGATTATATTATGGTAGTGGCGGACAAGCTTACTAAAGCTACCCATTTTATTTCAGTGAAGTCAGCGCACAAGGCTGCCAACTTTGTTGAGATATACATGCGAGAAATTTCCAAGCTGCATGGTGTACCTAAGACAATTGTATCTCATAGAGATTCCAAGTTCATCTTGAACTTTTGGAAAGGGATATTCAAAGGATTTGGGACAAATTTGAACTTCAACACATCATATCATCCTGAGACATATGGACAAACAGAGAGGGTAAATCGGGTGATTGAAGATATGCTCAGAATGTATATGATGGATAAGCCATCAAAATGGGAAGACTACCTTCACTTGGTAGAGTTTGCTTACAACAACGGGTATCAAGCATATTTAAAGATGAGCCCATTTGAAGCACTTTATGGTAGAAAGTACAACCCAACAGACCATGAAGTAGTTGGGCCGGATATACTCTGGGAAATAGAGGAGTAGATGGTAATCTAAAGGTTTCCCAAGACAAGAAGAAAAGTTGCACAGATAAAGGCAGAACCCATAGAGAGTTTAAAGTGAGTGACCATGTGTTTTAAGTTTAAAGGTGCAGTTCCCTGGAGTTGGGGACGTGTTCTAAGTTGGAAGCGCGCTACCAAGGGCCATTTGAAATCCTAGAGAGGATTGGTCCTGTTGCATATATGCTTGCATTGCCTGCATCCTTGTGTATTCATAATGTTTTCCATGTGTCATTGCTTAATAAGTGTGTACCTGATGCTAATCATATTATTGATTGGAATGTGATTCAGGTGGAACCATAAGGCAATTTTTGAGTGTGACCAATTTGCATATTGGATCAAAAAATCAAACAGCTATGGAATCAAGTCATGGAGCTGGTAAAGGTCCAATGAACTTGGTATGGTCCTGAGGATGCAACTTAGGAGCGTGAGGATGCTATGCAGGTAGAGTATCCACATCTTTTTGAATATTTTTTGAAATTTGGTATGTACATGTGTATATGATGCACCGAGGACAGTGCATATATAAGAGGGAGGGAAATTTAATGTCCTTGATCCAAACCCTTTGTAATTGTACATATAGGCTGGTGATTCGTTGGTACCAATTGTAAATGTAAATGTAAATTTAGGGTGGTGAGTCGTTGGCACTAAGTTTTGATGTCATGCACACATGAGTAGTAGGTGAAGAATTGTTATAAAAAATAGGGTGCACACATTTCATAGTGTTACGCACACCTGGGTAAGTGTGCACATTTCATAGTATTGTGCACACTTGGGTAAGTGTGCAAGAATGACTTGGAAGTCTACGCGGAGTTGAGTTATATATATACTATGAGGTTGGTGAGTCGGGACGCAAATAGGCTAGTGTGCCTATCCATGTAAATATAATCACGGTCATTAATATAATATTACATTGTTGCACTTAGAAAGACTCAGACAAAAAGAGATGGGGGGCTAAATCCACCGAAAAAGGGAAAAGGGGGGCGAGACTTAATTCTTAGGGAATATTTTATAATATTTCTAGAAAAGTGTAAGTTTATGGATAATTATTTTATCCTAAGTTCACGAGGGTAGGGAACAAGTCACCAAGTGGCTTAAGCTACTTCTGAAGGTGACAAGTGTTGAGTTGAAGGCATGCAATATATTTGTTGGCCTTAGTGTATTTTGGGGGTGATTGATTGTTGGATTTTCACTCTTCTTGTATTGGTCTTTATCTTACTTAGGATTCTTTATGGGTTATTTTGATCTATATTGCTATCACAGAATGACCCTGGTTTATATTTGATAATATCCCAACAAAATCCATTTAAAACTATCGGCCCCTCTGGTAGACCAGAGGCAACGCAACACACACAGTATAATGCGCAATCTCACCCAAGATAGCTCTATGGGTGGCTTCAATACTCAGGCGTTTGCAACCTGGGAATGAGTGGAGATATGTGGTTGTACTATGTAATCTTTATTCATTTAGTCTAACATCTAACTATAACATTCATTTTATTCATGCATGTGGAATCCCGGATCTAACTAGCTAATTCATTCATCTAACATTCAACAATTAACCAACCATAAAGACACATACATTCATTCACATAACACATGTTACCATGGTTCACCCCCTCTTGGGATACATCCACAAAGATCTGGCTCTCAAGCTTTTATTATGGTTCAGAAATATATCATGCTACGTGTGTTTACAATCTTAGGTCTCACCCTTTTCCACAGGCTCCTCGATCCCTATGAGGCTGGCTAGATCACACCAGGTTCCTCAACCTGAGATCTAACCCTCAGGATCAAGTCGCTCACTACTTCCCTAGCTCACCATAATAATGACTTGTATAGTTATTACAACTCTCTCTTTATCCTCTCTGGATCTCCCATCCCTCTTCCTTCTAAGTACTACTTATTTATATCCTTGGCTCATCAACCATTAGAATACATTACAAAAACCCTAACCCTAGCATCATTAGGTCTTCCTTGCATGCGCACCTCGCATGCTTCTCTTACACGTGTTGCTTCTCCTTCTAGTTTTCCATTCCTCCTTGCATGATTTTCCTCCAAAATTACTCTTTCTTCCTGACTTGACCTGCATCCAACATGCCCCCAACACTGACATGTGGCTCATCTCGAGCAACCTAAACTTTGTGTGCTTCTTCAATAGCTCCTGCGAGATCCTGGAACTTCTCTATGAGTTCCTTTTCTTATGTTTGAGCCTGCGTGGTATTTTCTCTCAGTGCGTCCAATACTTGCGTTGTGATCTCATCGCCTATCATCTCTACGCACTCTACCTGAGTTTGTGCCATGTTATTCTTTGTGTCTTCTGCCTACGCAATGACCTTCGCTGCCCTCTCTTGGAGAGGTTCCATTTGAGCTTGGCACTCCTTCTGTGTCTATGCAGCTATGAGTTATGCCTGCAACTTCTTCATATCATGTGCTCCTTTGAGGCGCTCAGTGATCGACATTGTCTTATGCCTCTGCTTGAGGTCCTGGATAGTTGCACTTATATTCTCCTCTTCCTGGTCCCACTGCTGGACCTGTTGATCCAAGTAGATATCGTTGGCCACCCACCTTTTCCAACTGGCTCAAAACAACTTTCTGGCAATTTTGGCAATTTACTATTTTTAGCAGGTTTTAACTTCTGGGGCCATTTTGAGGGTGTAAATGAAGGTTTTTCAATATAGAGGTTCTCAATGATAGCCATAGGCACGATTGAGTCCCCAAAATGAATCTCCTCGATGATACCTTTCCAACGAGCTATCATACGCCTAAAATGAAGATCATATGTAAAAGTTACGACCCCGAGAAGTTGATGTACTAGCTTACCCAAACGGGGCCCACATGACTTTTGGCGCTTCATCTCCTAGGGTTAGGTTTTTGGATGTCTAGGACTTTTGGAATTCCTGTTTATTGTAAAAATGCCTTCAGAGCCTCATTGTAATCATCTTCTTGTGAATGCGAGTAGTCGTCACATCTCTTCTCAGAGATAAGCTGTCACCATTCTAGCGAGTCTTTCACTCTGTATTTTTACAGTCTCTGTACATTTCTTTGATTAATAGAAATCATGTATTACTATATATCTGTGTTTATGGTTGCATCTCTGATACATTTCTGTATATTATTGAATATCTGCAATATCTCTGTGCATTTTTTTAATATATCTCCGCTCTCATTTCGTGCCGAAAATAATCCGGATCACCTATTGATCCTCCTCCAACTTTGTCCATAGTTGTGTTGCTTTATTGAACAAGTCAGCAGTTGAGATGACTTGTCGCTCCATCTCCTCTATATATGTTATTTCTTCCTGCTTCCTTTGCTCCTTCACCTCTGGGGGAGTTGTATGATGAGTTTCTCCCGGAGGTTCTCGATCTCTTGTCTATATTGATCGATTGTATGCACAATCTAATCAATATTTTGCATCGTTGTGAGCTCTATTGTTTTCTCGCTCTTTGGAATTTTTTCATAGGCTACAACCAATCCCTCCTCGAGCCTATCCGTGCAATATTTTTCGTCTTTGGTCTCGATCTTGACTTGCTCATGAACCAATTCCAACTATTCTATGTTGTCCTTCGTCTAATGCAGTTATGTTGCGTCTATGCGTGTGCCCGACAATACCTCTTATGTAATGTTGACTTGTAGTTTATACAATGCCTTGGTTGGTATATGGGTCATTACCAACTGTATTTGGGCCAAATATTTCAAGGGTGTCTGACCCACAATTTCATCCATGCACAACATGATATTGGGTGTAACATGAAATTTCGAGCTTGGTTGTGCTATCGTCTGGATCCTATCTTGCTTGCTCGATCCAACCATGGCTCCTAGTTATGGTGTTGCGGGGACTAATTCTATTCCTCTTCCAACCCTCTTTGTTTCTCTTATCTACTTGAGGAGTTTCCTCATGTCTACCATCTCATCCTAAATCTTGTCCCTTTGGCACTGGGCTTCGTCAAAATCCTTCGTTGTTCAATCCTAGACCATTTGGGCCACGAGGTTTACGTCATCCTCCGTGATCTATATTCTAGTGGTGTTTTGTGCACCTTAGTTTTCTTGCACGCACCCACCATCTATATGATTGGCCTCTTGGTCTGGCCTTTCTCCTATTGAGTAGCACTTTATGTGGTTCTTCGTGTTATCTATGTCTCATTTTCTTTTTCCTGTGGTGCCTGTGTGTATTTCTTCTTCCCCGCCTGGGTACCTTTCTTGGACACACCCCCTTTCTTCTATTGCATCGGGTTTTGACCCATATTTGGATTTTTGGGCACCATTTTGTCTCTTGCGGGTGTCTGTTCTTGCCCTGCATCTGCCTCCTTATCCATGGGAATCTCTTGATTCAAGTTTGGAATCCTCCAGTCATTGTGTCAATCCTTGATGGTCACTTCTATGTCCTCTTCCTTGACACAATATCACAGTTGTAGCCATTGGTTCTCGGGTTCCTTTTGTGCTTGGATCCACACTCTATGCTTGGTCACTTTAAAGTTGGCTATGCCCTGATATTGTGCAACCACTTATGACGTAATCCGCCAAGTGTTGGTGACGTTTTCCTACAGGTCGTTGTAATACCCTGCAAACATGCCTGCATTCACACTTTTGTTCTTGGGGTCTTAAGTAATCCCTAGTGATAGGTATCGCATTGCATGGCAACAAGTGGATCTCTTGGGAAAGTATGTATACTTAGGCTCCCTCCATTTGACCAAGGCGATCAGGACGAGTAGCCAAAAATAGTGAAATTCTATCCCTAGGTCATGCGCATCCTTGCAGTCTTCCAGGAACAGATTCAACAAGTACAGGGCCTAGCTGAGTATAGTGCCTTCTTCACACTCTGTTGCATCTATGATGACCCCAGCAAGGACTTCCTCCTTGCGGCACTTCCTGAGTAACTTGCAGGCCATGATTTTTTTGGTCATCCTTGTTGTTACATCACTAATGTGCTTAATTATGATTCGACACGACCCTCTTTCAGTGCCATACGTATTCTTCATTTCCTTGGCCAATGCCTTCTCCTTTTTCTTGTCATCGAGGAACTGTGTGAGTGTCTTCCCCCATGGTGGGAGCCCTGTAATATATGTTATGAGATCTATGTCTATCGATACGGGCTCCTCCACCCATAGGTATTTTTCGTGGGTAACTTCCATCAGCTGCTTGATGCAGTTGGTTAAGTCCCACCCCCTTCTGAAGTGCAAGATCTCCAACAGGCCTAGAATCCCAGTTTTGGCCAGTCTTTTTGCCCACTATTTTGGTTGGTTAATTGGTTCGTCGAAGTGTCCTATACCCACAGTATCCAGGTAAACTTTGTTGGAAAATTCTGGAAACTTGTCCATGTTAGTCACATCGTGATATGAGTACCATATTTTTTCTACGTGGCCTAACAAGTTACCTGCTACATGGACCCCTTCCAGAATGCGTGGCAAGACTATCGTTGCAGCAGCCTGCCTGCGCGGTGATATTATTACTAGCTTCTTGCCCTTGCGTTGTGGTAGCTGACTCAAAGTTCCAGCCTCCATTTTTCTCTCTTCTGCATACTCCTTTGCTCGATCAGTGACATATTCTACTACACCCTCCTATGGCTACCCCGATGTGGTTGTGTGTGACCTTTTTGGCACGGTCATTTCTTCCTGGTTCGGGACTGTCCCATTAACCCTCACAGCTTCTTCAGGGTTTTCAGAGTGCAAAGGATTTCTTGCATCCCAGGTCTGTTGGCTCTGGCCTCCTTTTGGCATATCGATATTCATGCCCTCTGGTGCAATCTATTATGTTTCGTCCAGCACTGGTGTGGGGCTTCCTAGTGCCATATTAGGCGATGAGATTTCATCCAAGTTGACAAATTCTGGAGGCCGAGGTGGTTGTTGTTCGCTTTCCTGTGGCTGTTGAGGTGCTCTCAGGTTTCTTTGAGGTCATCTACAGACCTGGCTCGACGCTCCTAGCTTGGGTGGTGCCATGGTGGTAAAGGTATTCTCCATCGAGCTTAGTTGGCTCTGTAACTTATGCAAACTTCACTCTCTGCTCCGTATACTCTATCTCTCTGTGATTTTCTCAATTTCACAATAATACTTCTGATCCTCGTCCGCTTACCTTATATAGGAATCATGTGAAACTTCTCAGAGACGTTACCCAAATTGCGTTTTGAATGAATTGGTGCTTCCCATGTGCTTTCCATTGAATTCCCTTATCGTCGCCAATTGGCGTGATTAATGTGACGTTCCGTCAATCATTCTTGTCATTCAATTTTGATAGTCGTCATTTGTTGGCGCTTATTTGTCATACCCATCCTTTATGTTGTTTTTGCCTTTTAGTGACCGTTGGTCCTTTCTCCATCGCACTATCATTTCCGAGTGCACGTGCCCATTCTCTTTTCGGTGCGCTATGCCTTTGTTCCTATATTTTGATGTCTGGTGCGGTAACCCTCTGTTAGTTTTTTTTTTTTTTTTTTAAGTGCTAGGAGGTTGACTATCCCTACACAGCTTCAGTCGACTCCCATTGATCATCCCTCTAAGTTATGTTCCTTCTAAATCCTTCAAATTTACAACTCCCCCATCTGTGATAGTCTTTACTTTGTATGGTACTAACCAATGTATTCTAAGTTTTCCTGGGTGCTGAAGAGATTTACTATTGTACACCAAGACTAAGTCTCCCTCCTTGAAATTTTTCCTCTTGATATGTCTGTCATGCCAATATTTTCCCCTTGCTTTTTGTACTTCATAGTGAAACCATGCTAGAATCCTATCTTCCTTCATGATCATTAGCTGACTTAGCCTTTTCTATACTACGCCTCACTCTGTCATGTTGGTAATTGCTACTACACGCAAACTAGGTACCAAAAACTCTAATGGCACCACTGCTTCTTGTCCATACACCAATCTAAATGGTGTCTATCGTGTCAATTTTTTGCATGTGGTCCTGTACGTCCACAGTACTACTGGTATCTTCTAGTCCCAATTGTCCCTATTAATGTTGAATATCTTTGTCAATGCATTCTCGGGGATCTTGTTAAATGCTTCCATTGTTCAATTTCCTTGAGGATGATATGGTGTACTCTTTTGATGATAAACTTCAAACTCCTCAGTCATAGCCCTAATAGTGTTGTTAATGAAGTGAGTGCCCTGGTCACTCATCAAAATTCTTGGGCATCCAAATCTAGTGATCACTTGCTCAAACAAGAAGTTTGTTGTTGTCTCTGCACTGCAATCTTTTATTGGTGTTGCTTCTTCCCATCTTTTTAAGTAATCTGTCACAGTAATAATGTACCTCACTCCTGACCTTTTTGTTGGTGGGTTAATTGGTCCCACAAAATGTATTTCCCATTTGTAGAACACCTGCAAGGTTAATTGTGGTATCAGGGGCATCTCGTCCTTTCTATTTGGTTTACCAACCCTCTAACATACATCACATTTCTGGTAGTAGTCCTTTGAGTCTCTATGAAGAGTTGGCCACCATAGTCCCACGTGCAATACCTTCTGCGTGGTAGATTTTCCTGCATAATGTCTTCCTGCTATTCCCTTGTGGACTTCAGCAAAAATCCTAGGTATTTCGTGTTCTAGCACACATCTTCTCAAGATGTTATCTGCACCCATTTTGTTTAAGTGTCCTGCAATCAATTCATAGTCTGCAGCCCTAACTACCATATTTTTCTTCTGCGCAGTGTTGAATTCCTGTGGCGCAGTCCCTATACTCAAGTACTGGATGATATCTCTGAAGCATTCATCAACTATTTGGACTGAAAATAGTTACGGATCAGGAAAGTTGTCCTCTAGATTCGTAGGTTCCTCTCCATTAGTAATCTGCGATAGGTGATCAGGTCCTACATTCAACTTCCCTGGTTTGACTATCACTTCAAAGTCAAATTCCCGGAACAATAATAACCATCTACATATTCTCCCCCCCAACACTGGCTTGTTGACAAGGTATTTGAGAGTTGAATGGTTTGTGAACATATTGAAATGCTTTCCCAATAAATAATTCCTGAATTTTTGAAGTGCATAGACCATAGCTAAGCCTTCTCTTTCTGTGGTATTGTAATTTTGCTTCGATTTTGATAGTTTTCTGCTACCGAATGCTATAGGATAGTTCAATTTTCTTGATCCTAGCTACGCTAGAATAGCTCCAAGTGTTATGGTTGATGCATCTACATCTACATGGAATGTCTTTTCCCAATATAGGAATACTAGTATTGGTGCAGTTACCATCTTCTCTTTCAGGGTGTCCAATCCGCGCTAACAGTCCTCATTCCACTGAAACTTGTTGTTTTTTCTTAACAATTTATCCATTGGCACAATGATCTACACATACCCTTTTATAAATTTCATGTAGTAGCATGTGTGTCCCAATGTCACTCTCAACTGATGGACTGATTTTAGTAGTGGTAGATTAACAATTATTGCAATCTTGGCAGGATCTACTAGCAAGCCTTGTTTGCATAATATATGGCCCAATACTATCCCAAAAGGTGTTATGAAGATACACTTCTTGATATTTAACGATATCTAACACTACCTCCATCTTTCTAACATTAGCCTCAACACCCATACATGGTCTTTCAAAATATTATAGACTGTCCAATCGTCCAGATATACCTCTAGAAATTGGTGGATGAATTCTTTGAATACAGCTATGACTACTCTGAAAAATATTGCTGGTGCGTTCTTTAGTCCAAACGACATGATTGCATACTGTTAGGATCCCCATTCCGTGGAAAAAGTGGTCTTGTATCTATCTTCCAGTGCTATCTTGATCTGATGGTAGCCTGAGAATCCGTCGGTGAATGAATAAGCTTCTTGTCCTCCTACGTTCCCCAACACCTCATTTGTGAAAGGAGTAGGGAACAAGTCATGTAGGCACGCATCATTCAACTTCCTCAGATTGACACATATTCTTATCCCCGCTTGTTTATTCTCTTGAACTAACATCAGGCTTACCCATTCAGATTCCTCTACAGGTTCTATGATTCCAGCCTCCAACATCCTATCGATTTTGGCTTTGACTTTTTTCTTATAAATAGGGTTTAGTCTATATGGTCATTGTCTGATCGTTCTTATCTCAGCTCTGAGCGATATCTTCATTTTTCCTAGCTCTCTTGCTATGCCTTTCATTTATGTGAACGTTGTTGGGAATAGGTCATTATACTTACGCAGTAACTCTGTTATGCTTTCCACTGTTTTCTCATCCCAATTGTCTCCAATGTTGGCCATTTTGGGGTTCTCAACTATCCCAATGTTGACTTTCTTCACCCTGATCGACGCAAAAAATACTTCTGATTTCAGAGGTGGACCTTCAACTTCCTCATTCTGAATATCGCATGGGTCATTTTCATCTAGTGCTTCTTCCTGCACATGGTAGCATGACAGTCTTTCTTTTACTGTCTGTTTATTTTAATGTCGTTCTTCTTTCATGAGTTTATCTTCAGGTTCTTTAATGAATATCACCCCTCTGATTTGTTTAAGTGTTGAGTCTATGTTGGGTTTCTCATGCTCAAATGCGAAAGTGACTATAAATTTTTGTTGTAATATTGTACAGTTTGTAGTTCCTCTGCGCAATTCCTGGTTTGTATACCAGTTTGTTGGGATTCCTTCTAATGTGTGAACAAAATGATGAGGACATTCCTCCAGTGGTGTCATTCTCCATAGTGTTCTGCACTTCTCCAAGTGTTTTGTTGGTGCCCCATGTCCATCATATTTCTGCAACTGGTTGCTTCCCTGTTCTGCACCAAACCTAATGCATAGTAACAACTTACATTGGTACCATTCCTTAAATGTTTCTTTTTGTGCACCCCATCATATTTCAGGTGTTTCCTTGAGTGCTATATCCAGGGCTAAGAGCCTCTGATTTTCTAACACTTCATCTTTGTACTGTGTTAAGAATACTTCTAAGTCATTCATCCCATGGAAGCTGGGAGGTTCCCTTATCTTCGTATCTACCCATCTTACTGTGCGGTCTATTCTTGTGCATCTTCTTGTGGAAACTTCGTGTAACCTCTGTTGCCAATTTTCTAAGCCCGTATCTAAGTCTAACGCACATGAGGTGATGCTTCTCAACCTGAGTACGCCATATGTAGTTGGGTTCAGATAATCTTCTTGTCATGCAGTTGTTCTATACAACTGGTTAATTTCCTCCAGGTCTAAGCAAGTAGGTTCTACAAACCTTTCCCTTTCTGATGGTTCCAATGGCGCAATGACTCAGTGTTCTCCTGACTCGAATGTCATCTTCCTCATCTTTAATTTGATTATGGACTGGTTATCAAATGCCCAATCCAAGCCAAGAAATGTCAGATAAGGTGTTGTGCCACCCACTATTTTGATTACTTCGAAGTCAACTTTAGTCCGTACTCCATCCAAATCTACTGTCACTCCTTTTAGTTTTCCAATTGGTAGAACTTTGTGTTGATTTTCTAGTTTCAATTGAACAAGTGAATATCCTAATGTGGTTTCTCCCATACATTTCCATGTCTTCTTAGGTAATACATTTACTTCGGATCCCAAATCTAGTATAATATCTCCCATGTTGAAATATCCAATGTTGGCGTTCAATCTGAATTCCTTGTTTGTTCTCCTTCTTGTATGTAGATGATTAACTGTTTTATGTTCTAGCTTTCGTTCTACCTCTATGCTACATCTTTCTAGCATATTTTGTAATACTTTAACAGAGATGGATCATTTAGGAGTCTAACACAGGATTGCAAAAAACCCTTAATCGTACTTACTTGTCCCAGTGGTTGTGTTTCTTCAGTGTGATCCAGCGATGGAGGCATCTCATACACTGGTACTTCCTTATTATACTACGCATTCAATGTTAATGCAATGTCTGGCTTCATAAATTCTAGTCTAGCTTGCTTGGATATCTCATTTTCGTTCTACGCATCAAACTGCTTCTTTGGTTCGACATTCTTTTTCACCCATTGGTGTTGTGTTGGCTCTTGTCTTACTGCATCGTTTCTTTTTTATCTCCTCCGTACATAACTATGTTGATGTTTCTTCCTTCATCCCTCACTTCTATCGAAATCCACTAAACATTCTGATTGTTTTGATTTCTCTTCTCCTAGATCTTCCCTAATAGTGTCGAACATTCTTCCATGTCATGATCTCATGTGCAACAATACATAAAGATCATTGGTGGAAGTGGACATTATCTTGCATAGTGTCATGGTTGTTGGCAATTGTGGCATACCACTAGTCCTCTACCTCTTCCAAAGCCTCCTCTTTCTCTTCCTCCACCTCTGTAGCCAGATCGATCTCCTCATGGCACGTTATACCGAGGCGCCTGGTTATACTGTGTGGGATTATAGTGTAGTTTTTTGGTATTGTATTATGGTTGCGCAATGTTATATTGTTGTTGCGCAATGTTACACTGTTGTTGTGCAGTGTTATACAGGTTTGGTACTTGGTTAAACTGTGGTGCGACTTTCCCAGTCATCATTTCTTCCTACACCCTATATGCATCTAATGTTCTTCCCTCATGAGGTCCATGGTTTTGCAATCTTTGTCCCTACTGACTTGCAAAAGTTGCAATACGAGCACTTCGGTACTGTCTAGTACTTTTTCATCATTGGGCAGTGACATGGATCATGTCCCTGTTTCTTACAAATCTCACACCATAGTCCTCCTATTGGAAATGAGTTTGGCATTCCCACTGCCATGTACTGCGCGAATGTTGGACATTCGTTCTTATGGTGTCCTTATGTCCTACATGTGGTACACCAAACGACTTCTCTTTTGTCCTTGCCTTTGTTCTGGTTTAGATGGAATCTTAAGTTCTTCATATCCTCCTTCAGCTCCTCTATATATGGATTTGTCTTCTGATATTAGTTCTCTTCCAGTTGTAGGGATGCCTATAGAGCCTCTGGTTGTGTCTGAAACTTCTGTTGTCGCAACGAATATTTCAAGTGTGGTAGTAGTGAATTGACAAACAAATGCCTATGTTGCATATCTATCATGACATATTTTATCTTTTCTTTCAATCGTTTGAATCTCTTGTCAATCTCCCATACATATTCTCATGGCTTCTGTCTAATCTCTATCATCTCGTTCATGTATTGATCCTCTGAACTAGGCTTCTGGAACTGATTTATCAGCAACTTCTTGATATCTCCAATCATTCTGGTTGTCCCTAGTGGACTGTTTGCAACTAAACTCTTGTACCAATCCAGTGCGTTATCTCTTAGTGTGATAGCTAATTGTGCAATTTTAGTGTCCTCAGTTGTGATTTGTTTCGCTTCCTAGATCTTTTCACAAATGAACAGGTACTTCTCCAGGTCCTCCGACATCTCGCCTTTGAATTCTTGTAACTTGATGGTGGAATCATGTCCTGCCATCCTAAATGTTGAACTACTACCTCCGCGTGGTTTAGATACTTGACTAATGCTTCCTGAACTGGCTCCCTCAGTTGTTATTCCTTGTATATATGTACTTCTTTCTATCGTCCTTCTCCCAAAATTTGGTTGTCTAAATGGTGGTGTTCTTCTTGGTGTATTAGTCGCACATGGGTTTATGGGTTCCACACTGACACTAACATGGATAGGAGTGTTGCCTTCTATTCCCGCTCTTGGACCTCTCTTCTTCCTCTCATATGTTGTGCATGGGATTTCCTCAATATGCTCCACATCCCGGAGATCATCTACCTCCTCTTCATCACTTTCCAAGCCTTCCCTCGCGGCTACGACTCTCTTCTTGGTGTTCACCTTATATTGGTAGGGTACTCCACTACGTGTATTTCCAGCTGTTGCCATGATCCACTTGATATGGTATTTGTCCATCATAATTGGGTCCAAGGCCTCCTTCTTATTTCCTTTATAAACTTCGTCTGCCATTTCTCCTTCTATTGTCAATGCTTCCCCCATTCCCCCATGCACACAGGGAAGTCTAGTTGTCTCACTCCATTTTCATTACACCTTTGTTAAATAATAATAACTTAATGTAAGTATATAATGATCTGATGTACCTATCTTGAGGTTCCTTCAAGAATTCTTGTTTAGCAGCGTTGTAAGACTTCATTGTCTATACTGCAAATTCTGTGATAAATCCTGCAACAATGTTGTCTAACCAAAAATCTATTGCACGTGTAAACTTATTATCAACTTGTTGTAACTATGTGATCTCTTCAGGATTCCACTCTAGTTGTCTGATCTGATTTGTAGGATGGTTTATTTCAATCTTTTTATCCACTCCTGCAATACATGTGGCAAATCATAGAAAAAGACTTCATGTAAGTCATTGAATACGTACTTGTCCAGATATTTGTGCGGTGTCAACTTCGGATTTTTGTTATCTTTTTGCACAAACTCTAGCTCCTTTATCTTTAACCAGTTCTCTATTTCTTCCTTCATTGGATTCCACGGTCTCAACATTCCATTTTATATTCTCATTCTCTCAACGACTTGTTGTCTAATTTGACATTGTTTTAGCTTGTATTCCACAAATCTCACATACTCAATCCCATTTACTTCCAAACAAGCGAAACAGAACCATTTTTTGGCTTTTCACTCTTCTTGTATTGGTATTTATCTTACTTAGGATTATTTATGGGTTATTTTGATTCTATCTTTCTATCATAGATTGAACCTGGTTCAGATTTGATAAGCTCCCAACAAAATCCCTTTAAAACTATCAGCCCCTCTGGTAGACTAGAAGGCAACACACAGAGTATATTCCGAGGTCTCACCCGAGATAGCTCCATGGGTGGCTGCAATACTCAGGTGTTTGCAACTTGGGAATGAGTGGAGATATGTGGTTGTACTATGTAATATTTATTGATTCAGTCTAATATATAACTATAACAATCATTCTATTCATGCATGTGGAATCCTAGATCTAACTAGTTAATTTATTCATCCAACATTCAACAATGGACCAGCCATAAAGATGCATACATTCATTCACATAACACGGGCGTTAACGTGGTCCACCCCCTCCTGGGCTACATCCACAAAGATCTGTCTCTCAAGCTTTTATTATGGTTCAGAAATATATCACGTTGTGCATGTTTACAATATTAGGTCTCACCCTTTTCCACAGGCTCTCCGATCCCTGTGAGGATGACTAGATCACACCAATCTCCTGATCCTGCGATCTAACCCTCGGGATCGAGTCGGTCACTACTTCCCTAGCTCACCAGCTTAATGACTCGTACAATTATTACAACTCTCTCTATATCCTCTCTGGCTCTCCCATCCCTCTTTCCTTATAAGTACTACTTATTTATATCCTTGGCTCATCATCCATTACAATACATTACAAAAACCCTAACCCTAGCGTTGTTATGTCTTCCTTGCATGTGCACCTCGGCTGCTTCTCTTACACGTGTTGCTTCTCCTTCCAACTGCCCTTTCCTCCTTGCATGATTTTCCTCCAAAGTTATCCTTTCTTCCCGACTCAGCCTGCATCCAACATTGATTATTCATTATTCACTCTCGTGTGCGGAAGGGGTTGGTCCAGGAAGAGGACGACTATTACTTTATCTGCATAGAGAAGCTTGTAAGGGATTTATGTAATGCAATCAAAGTTTTATTGTTGAAGATGTTTTTTTTTATTCCCATGAGCAGTCTCTCTAGGTGAGACATTTTTTGTTGAAGAACAAGATTGTTAGGCCCATGAGCATACTCTCTAGGTGAGAATTTTGCTGAGAATTTTTCCCTGGTGTGTTAGGAATTAGTCGTAAGGCTCTGAGACTTCTTCTCTGGCTTGTTGTTGGTAACCCTAGAAGGGAAGTGGGGCAGGTGAAGGACTGTTGATAAGAGAAGGGGCACACTTCCTTGGGTGTGACAGGTGTGTGGGGAATGAGGGACTGTAGGATAGTTGCAATAGCAGGCACCTTGAACTGAGCAATTCGTTTGAGAATCATACATTATCCTGTCACTATGAACCCTTTTTCCCTGGTGGATTTAAGCCCTAGCTCGGTGGTAACCTGTTGTTGAAATATTATGAGCATCAAAGTCTATGGCTGGGAGGAACGTCAAATTTTTGCACGCAATTGGTGAGTTTCATAAAAGATAAGAGTTCTTATGTGGTTGTCTCATATATTGTTTTCTTGTTTATCTATGCTTGATATGGGTTAATTCTTGTATGTTGTTGCATATAAGTAATTGTTTTTATTATATTTAATGTTGCTTTCACATGTAAGTATGGTGCTTATATCCTGTATTTGTAGACGTGCTTCAGTGTGACAATTGTGGATAATTTTTCCTGTTAAGTTATCCTTTAATATTGGTCATGAGTTTCCAAGGCAAGGATTGAATGGTCGAGTGGGCGGGAAAGTAACCTGTGTACACAAGAGGTTGGAATTTGTTTGTGTGCAAGGAATTAGACCCCACACACTATTAGGATATTTAGACACTTAGGAGTTAGTAAGATCTACTTGGTCTATTGTGTAGTTAGGTAAAAGTGTGTTTTCTAGTGTGTTTCTTTAGTATGCATTTGTATGCATTTGTATGCATTTGTAGTTAGGAAATCCAACGGTCACGATATGTTCCCAACATAGAGTGATCTGACGGTTCATACTCTCATCGATATTAACGGTAATTGATTCGTGGCTTAACACCCGATTGGTCCATGATCTCTATTTAAAGAGCATGGAGGGTCATTTTCCGATGATCGATTGTGAGAAACTCTCTTGTAAAATCTCTTTGTAATCTTTTTCTTTTCATTAATAAACTGCTCCAAGTGGTCGTGTTGGCTAGGGTCGTGGATGTTTCCCCATAGGGGTTTTACCACGTGAAAAAATTGGTGTGTTGATCTTTGATCTGGTTATGTGAGTGGTTACTGAAGGTGTTCTTCCTCTGTTGTAATACTTGTGTTGTCGAACATGGTATCAGAGCATGTTTGAAGACTTGCTCCTGTTGTAGATTGAGATCGTAAAGCCGAGTTGTCCCATCTCCATTTTTTGGAATTTTCATACATTTTTGGGCTGAGAGGATTGTTCCATTGCATCTGGAGCACTCATTTCATTCAAGAACACTTTTCGTTTCACTCGAAAAGGTTTTCGTTTGCCCAAGATACGGCCATTACAGTCAGATCCGGAGCGAATTTTTTTTCTTGTGTGAAAAGAGGTTGGTTTTAGCACGCTCTCCAAGGCCATATTCAACAACAACAACAACCCCAATCCTATTTCTGAACATTACAATATGTTTTGCTAGATCATTTTGTTAAAAATTGCCTTATTAAGTAAGAGGTCTTGAGTTCAAGTCTCTTTTTTGTTACCTTTTTTGAAAAAGTTCATGCTAAAATTGTAAAGTGTATTTCACTTCAAGTATAAAAGTGAATCACTATAAGTAGCTTTAATATTTTATTTTAGAGTTATTATATTGCGGGAGACACGGAGGTAGTATATAGAAATGAGTTAGCATTGACTTTCATATTAGTTTTATGTTGACTTAAAAAAATGTGTATAAATTTTAATGTTGAATATAACAAATTAAAAAAAAAAAAAAAAATCAATATAACAAAATTGGTATTTTTATGACCTCTCATTGGTCAATAAATTTATAGTGTTATTGCAACCTTCACTTCATTCGAGGTTTGAAATTAATTTTGACATGACTATATATGAGTGTCACTTTCTTATAAGGTACAACTCTATTGATAAAATATTTTTATAACAAATAAGACTTTTTTTTTATTTTCTTTTCTTACTTTTCCAAATGTGTAGTTATGAAACCATTTTTAATTATTTTGGTAAGTTACCATTGAACTATGAAATAAGACTCTTTTTTTTAATTTTCTTTTCTTATTTTTCCAAATGTGTAGTTATGAAACCATTTTTAATTCTTTTTGTAAGTTATCATTGACCTATGAAATAAGACTCTTTCTTTTTTTTTTCTTTTCTTATTTTTCCAAATGTGTAGTTATGAAACCATTTTTAATTCTTTTGGTAAGTTAATTGATAGCTATGGGGTTAGAAACCCAATGGATCTGGTGGCAGTCTTCCCATCCATTTTTTTGGCAGGCGTGATTTGCATACAAATGCAAAACCTCCACTATACACTAAAAAATGTTATTCAAAAAACCAGCTACTTATGGAGACATATGATAGAAACGTTGGGCTCCAAAATAAATTTAGGTTTTTTTGAAATGACATATTTTAATTATAGAAATAGGCTAAAGCACTCGCACACCCTCTGAGAGGAATGGAAAACCTCAAAAGCAAATGAAACTTGGTAAGTTTACATAGATTTGAGTCAATTTTCTTTTATTATCTTCAGAGGCAGTATATCGCAGCCTGTTGCACTTGTTTATTTTGCATGCAACTTTTCTGTTATAAAGTAACTTCATTGTAAAAGTGATCCCCACTTCTCTTTATAAAAGTGGGTCACTTCATAAAGCAACTTACACAATCATGTGGTCATTTGGTTACCGATTGTGCTTTTTTTTCAAAAGGACATAACTGTAACATCAGAAGTTCGTTTTCAGTGTCGTTTTTTTTTTTAAACCGCATAAATTTTCGAGCTCTTTCCATCCAGATAATCAGTTTCAGTTTTTAAATCCACATTATCTGCATATTTAATATGGATTCTACAAGTACTGTCTTGCTTACCAACAACAACTACTTCCAATGGAAATCTCATATGGAAGATTTATTAAGTAGTAAAGGCTTGTACCGGATTACCTTGGGAAAGGAAAAAGAACCCACTGATGTTGATAAGAAAGCTAAGTGGGATAATAGGAATGACGAAGCACGTGGACTAATCAGAATTTCTGTCTCTCCTGATTTAAGGTACCACCTTCAAGATATTGATGACCCCAAAGAAGCTTGGGACACGATTGAATCTGTGTTTGGTAAACTCAATATTATTCGAGCACAACAGTTAGAAAATCAAATACTGACCTTGAGTCCAAATGATTTTTCTTACCGTGGAGACTATCTATCTAGGTTTAAAACACTCAGAATTTTATGTGAACAATGTAAGATAAAGATGGAGGAAGAGCGTTGCATCTATCTTATTCTTTCTAAGCTAGGTAGTGCATATTTTGTGTTTGTATCTACCTTTTATTCCATGAGAGAGTCTTTAGGGGAAGACTCTTATGAAAAACCCAGTCTTGAGTCATTTTGTGCTTCTTTGATTCAAGAGGAAGATAAGCTTGTACAATTTGGAGTGATCAACACTACAGGTCCCTCCAACAAAGACTTAGCTGCCCAGCAGAAAGATAAACCCAAGTATCCCAAGAAGCAACATCCTTGCTACAACAAAAAACAACATAAGGGTCCCAAACTTGCTCAGACAGCTTCAGCTCCTACTGGTGACAAAGGAGCAAAATATAAAAGTAAGTACTAACAGACATTGCAACTTTTGTGATAAAGATGGTCATAATGAGTCCAAATGTTTCAAGAAGATGGCATCTTTATAAGCAATGATGAAGAAGCACAACATCAATATTGATTCTACTTCTTCTTCTCACGGGCATGCACTTTTTGCTTCTAGTTTCTCCTTCAATTCAAATTCTACTACTACTTCTTCTTCTTATGAGTGGCTTATTGATTCAGGAGCATCTTATCATACGGCTAAGGATAAAGCCATATTTTTTACTCTAAATGAATGTAACACCAAGAAAATATTTGTTGGTGATGATAGATCTCTTAGTGTTGTAGGATCTGAAACAATTCAAGTAGACAATGGTCATTTCAATGATGTATTATGTGTTCCAAGTCTTTCTTGTAACCTTCTTTTAGTCTATCAAATCACTCATTCAGGTGAAGGTAAAATCGTCGAGTTTTCACCTCACCAAGTTGTAATCGAGGATCTAAAAGATCCTAAGCATGTTCTTGCAACTAGAATTGTTGATGATATTACCAGGTTGTACAAGTTTGACAACTTTGGGTCATCAACTTTTTCATCAGTTTTTGTTGCTCATAGCAATGACTTGAGCAAACTTTGGCATGAGCAGTTTGGTCATCTAAACTATTGCTCATTGCAGCAACTATGTAATCAACAGATGGTGACTGGTCTTCTTCTTGTTTCATGCAGAGATTGTGTTTGTGTCATTTGTGTTCTTGGCAAACATCATCGGGACAGTTTTGACAAACTTTCCTCTTGGTACACCTCGGGTCCTTTGCAACTTGTTCACAATGATTTATGTGGTCTAATTTCTTCTCCTTCTTTTTCTGGGTGCAATTATTCTTAACTTTGATTGATGACATTTCCAAACGTACTTGGGTTTACTTCTTAAAACTCAAGAGTGAAGCTTTTGACAAGTTTTTGGCCTACAAGGCCCTTGTAGAAAAGAAATCTAGACATAAAATTCAAAGGTTAAGAACAGATAATGGAAGCGAATATGTGAACAATAATTTTACAAGCTACTTCACTACACAGGGAATCCAAATGCAACACACTATTCCATATACACCACATAAAAATGGTGTTGCTGAGAGAAAGAACCGCACATTAAAAGAAATGACTAATTGTATAATCCAATCTAAGGGATTAAGTCTAAAGTATTGGGCGGAAGCCATCAACTGTGCAAATTACATAGTAAATCGCACTCCCACAAAGGCTCTTAAAAATATAACACCAAAAGAAGCTTGGACTAAAATTAAACCAGATGTAAGTCACTTCCATGTATTTGGCAGTATAGCATGGGCTCACATTCTTGATGAGAAAAGGAAAGCATTGCAACCTAAAAGTGAGAAGTGTATATTTGTTGGTTATTCTAAAGATGTCAAAGGTTACAAACTTCTTCAATCACATTGTAATGAAATTATTATTAGAAGAGATGTTAAATTTGATGAAAATATCTCGGCCTGCGAGCCTAATTCGGTGATTGTGCCTTCCTCGGCCTGCGAGCCGTCTTTGGTGTTTGTGCCTTCTTATGATCTGGTTTCTTCTTTAGATGATTACAGTGAGGATGAAAATCCACCTCCGCCTACTCACCCTCTTCCAGATGAGTCCTTTGAAACTAAACCAACACCAACTCCACCGCTTCCTAGATGGGTCCATTCAACACAAGAAGCAACTGGTGATCTTTTCGATGATCCTTCAGATCAACACCAGACACATTCACAGTTCCAGCGAGCCTCTTCGCTTTTGGCTCAAGATCCAAAAACTCATGATCCAAAAACTTCGGATCTTGTACCTCTTCCAAAAGGAAGAAAACTTGTTAGATGCAAATGGGTCTACAGAACTAAGTATGCATCGAATGGAAGTGTTGAAAGACACAAGGCTCGGTTAGTTGCCAAAGGATTTTTCCAAGTTGAAGGAATTGACTATAATGAAACCTTTGCCCCTATAGAAAAAATGAATTCCATCCACCTTGTTCTTGTCCTTGTTGCCTCACATAAATGGGAGGTCCATCAAATGGATGTTAAATCTGCCTTCTTGCACGGAGATTTGCAAGAATAAATCTACATGGAACAACCTCCTAGCTATGTCCATAATGACTCTAGCCTTGTTTGTCACCTCAAGAAATCTCCTTATGGTCTCAAGCAATCTCCCCGAGCTTGGTATGCCAAAATGGATAGCTTTCTTATTTCCACTAGATTCTCTAGATGCCATTCTGATCTTAATGTCTATACCAAGAAAGTAGGAAGCCATCTCATAATCCTTGTCCTTTATGTTGATGACCTTATCCTTACTGGTAGTGACTCAAAACTTTTAAACCATGTGAAAATCAGCCTTAAGAAGAAATTTGAAATGACAGACTTAGGCTTTTTGCACTATTTCCTTAGCCTCCAAGTTTTGCAAACCAATGAAGGAATTTTTCTTTCCCAGTCTAAGTATGATTGTGACCTTCTTCGTCACTTTCACATGGATGATTGTAAACCAACCCCTTCTCCCTTCTAGTCTGGAGTCAAGATTTCTTCCACCTATACTTCTCATGAAGTTGATGCCACCCTGTACCGTCAGTTAGTTGGTAGCCTCTTATACTTGACTCATACCCGTTCTGATCTTTCCTTTGTTGTTGGTCTTGTTTCCCAATATATGAAAACACCCCATGAAAACCATTGGAAAGCAGCTAAAAAGATACTTCGCTATGTTCGTGGTACAATTCAGTTCGGGATACATTACAGTTCAGGGGGGACTCCTTTATTGGTTGGTTTCACTGATTCAAATTGGGTCGGCAACCTTGATGATCGGAAGTCTACTGCAGGTTATGTTTTCATCCTTGGTTCAGTACCTGTCACTTGGGCCTGTAAGAAACAATAGGCTATTGCACTTTCTTCAGCAGAAGTATAGTACCGAACAACGGTAAATGCAAGTCAAGAAGCCCTCTGACTTTGACAGATCCTTTCAGAGTTTGGATTCCAGCACCAGCATCCGACCATCCTTTGGTGTGACAATCAGAGTGCCATCAAGCTCGCCAAAGGCCCAGTTCAACATCAGTGTAGCAAACACATCGAGCTACACATGCACTTCATCAAAAAGCTCATTCATGATCAAGTTATTGAAGTGCTCTTTTTCCCTACAAAAGATCAAGTTGCAGACATTTTCACAAAGTCTCTTATAGAAGCGAATTTTTCCAAAATTCGATCTATGTTAGGAGTTCAGGAAGTTGTCATTAAGGGGGGATAGGCTCTAATTCCTCCTTCCTTCTCCTATTGTGTCACTATTGTAAATCCTTCAATCCTATTGTTCTAGGATAAATCCGTAAGTGCGGACACAAACCGATCTCCCCAGATCCACCTGGATCTGGAACAAACAGTGACAGAATACTACTCTTTCCCTAGTTCTAAAGTAT
>JZKD02S1672905.1:567988-584851 GCA_000966675.3 Picea glauca
CCAGTGTTGGTGAATATTCCAACAATTGGTATTAGAGTGGGTCCTTCAGAAGCAGTCTAACCACTCACGAAGAATGGAATTTCATTGTTTGATGGGAATAAATATACCTTCTGGAGTAGAAGGATGAAAATGTATGTGCAAGCACAAGGATTTGATGTCTGGAAAGTAGTAGTAGACGAATAAAAGACACATGTCACTCCCCCAATAGATAAATATGGAAAGAAACTTAATGAAAACAATTTGAAGGCTACAAATGTTATTATGAGTGTCCTGGCTAGTTCAGTATATGTCAAGGTTATGCATTGTGACTCTGCAAAGGATATTTGGTACAAACTTCAAAATGTTTACGAAGGAGATGCCAAAGTCAAAGGGGCCAAGCTTCAAACTTATAGAGGTCAATCTGAACAACTGAAGATGAAGGAAGATGAAGATATTGCAGCTTATTTTATGTGAGTTGATGAAAGAATGAATGTTATGAAAGGATTAGGAGAAGAGATTAAAGATCCAGTAATTTTTCAAAAGGTACTAAGGTCTTTTCCAATGAGATTTGATCCTAATATTTCATCCCTAGAATAAAAAGTATGCCTTTCTACATTGAGTATGGACGAGTTACATGGAATCCTTACAACTTATGAAATGAGAATAGAGCAGGATAATCCATCCAGGAAGAAAGAAACTTTCAAAGCATCAAAGAAGACAAAGAAGAATAAGAAAAATTCAAAGTCAAATTGTACCAACAATGATAATTCAGATGAAGATGAAGAAATGATCAAGTTTGTAAGGAAGTTGAAAAGAGGAACTGGAAGCTACAAAGTTAAGCTTCCTTTAAAATGTTTTAATTATGGTAAAATTGGTCATTTTTCTACTAAATTTCCTCATTCTAAGAATATATCTATAGTGATGAAGAAGAAAGAAAAGAAATGTCAGAAAGGAGACAAGAAAAGAAACAAAAAGAAATTCTTCAAGAAAATCATCTACTAAAGAGAGTATAGTTCCTCATCAGATGAGGATGATGATAGTGACAGTGACTCATAAAGAGTACTCTTTATGACATTAGAAAATGATGAAGAGGATTATGAAGAAGAAGGTGAAGTAGATATTGAAGCATAACTAATCAACGCCTTAAGTGAGATAAAAAGAGAAAGGAAGAAAAACAAGTCACTCAAGGAATAATTGATCAAGATAAAGGAGGATTATCAAAATCTTAATTCTGAATAAGTTCAACAGATGATTATGAAGATAATTTTCCAAGTACAAGAAGCCAAAAGGATTGAAGAAACTCTCAAAAACTAGTTGGAAGAAAAGGACAAAATTTAGGAGAGCTTGGAAGCTGAAATAGTCTCACTAAGGAAGGAATTTCAGAAGAAACACGTGCAGTAGAATAACACCAAAATATTGGATGAAATCATCAACAATCAAAGGCCATACTATGACAAGTCTAGACTAGGATACAAACAAATGCATACTGAGAAGGGTTCGAGCTCCATGACAACAAAAAAGGAAGCAGAAAAAAAGAGTTATGCAGAAGTCATCATAGATCCCATCAAGAAGGAAAAATGCAATCCTTCAAAGGAGAACATTCGAGAAATGGAAATAACTCAAGAAGAAGATTACAAAAGAATTGCACCACCTAGAAGATATATAACTCATAATCAGAAACTAACAATCGAGAGAACTCAAGAAAAATATTACAGAAGAACTATACCATTTAGAAGATCTCCCACAATCTGGTACTAAACTATTTTTATTGGTTTATGTTATTCCTGTAACAATTTTGGGCACAAGGATATAAAATGTAGAGCATATGCTAAGAACATAAGCAACTATGAAGGCTACTCTAGAAATAATGATCTTATAAGGCCTCATGAAGTGTATAACATAAACCATAACAATTTTGGCTCATTAAATAATGAAGTAGAATGCTACAAATGCAACAATTTTGGACACGTGGCCAAAGACTGCAGATTGATTGTTCCTCCAAAGGAACCAAAGAAGGG
This sequence comes from Picea glauca, assembly GCA_000966675.3. Lineage (NCBI taxonomy): Eukaryota > Viridiplantae > Streptophyta > Pinopsida > Pinales > Pinaceae > Picea > Picea glauca. Next base: position 569,986 of record JZKD02S1672905.1, read on the forward strand.
TTTCAATAGTCATGTAAAGGAACCATCAAGGATATGGAAAAGGAAGCAGGATAAACTAAACATTAAAGAATGTTTGATTGCTCTACAAACCCAAAGAGGTAAAAGTTATTGGTATGTTGAATTTAGTTTCTCAAATCATATGACAGGTGACAAGGATAGGTTTGAAACTATGGATAAATAAAGAGATGGATCAGTTTCATTTGGCAATGAAAACTCAACCAAAATTATAGTAAAATACACAATCCAACTTGGAAGTAAAGATGTTATGGTATAAAATGTTCTACTTGTCGAAAATATGAAGAATAATATGCTAAGTGTGAGTCAAATGTGTGACCAATAACATACACTCCTATTCAACTCAAAGAAATGTGAAATAAGGAAACAAGGATTAGGAAAGTTGGTGGCAACAACAATGACTCCAAACAATATAGACAGCTTAAATGAGATTAGAAAGGAAATATGTTTCTTGGGAAAGGAAAATGAAAGTTAGATTTGGCACAAAATAATGGGTCGCATGAACGTTGACAATCTTATTAAAATCAACAAAAAGGAAGTAGGAAGAGAAATTCTTGAAATTTCAAAACCAGCCAATAATATGTGCAAGCATTGTCTACATAGAAAAATAACAAGCGCAGAGTTCAGGAGAAAGTAATACTCTACAACTAAACCTTTGGAAAGTGTAGACACTGATCTATGCAGACCAATGAGAAAAAATGGCTCAATGGTGAACAAAACTTCATGTTACTTATTGATGATTATACAAGAATGACCGCAGTCTCCTTTCTCCAGAAAAAGTCAGAGGCATTTGAATGTTTCAGGATATTCAAAGAGATGGTTGAAAACGAGATTGATTTGAAAATCAAGTGTTTGAGATTAGACAATGGAGGTGAGGTCATGTCAAAAGTATTCATGGATTTATGTGCAGAACATGAAATAAAAAGGAAATTATCAACGACTAGGACACCTCAGCAAAATGGAGTCGCTGAAAGGAAGAAAAAAACTGTACAAGAAATGGTCAAAACCATGTTGAAAGATTCCAAGTTGGGTGATATCTTTTGGGTACAAGTAGTACATACAGTTGTTCATAACTTGAACAAAGGAATGCTTATAAGTAACAATGACAAGACTCCATATGAACTATGGAAGGGAAGACCGATGAATTCCAAACACTTTAGAGGGTTTGGAAGCAAATGATACATAAAAAGAGGAGATGACAAGATTGGAAAATTTGATTCTTGATTTGATAAAGGCGTATTGGTTGGTTACTCAAGAAAAAGAAAGGCATACAAATTCTACAACCTAAGACTCAACAGAATATTGGAAAGCATCAATGTAAATATTGATGAAATTGAGGTGTTGAAGACTAGATAAGAAACAAAAATTTAGAAGAGAAGGAAGAAAAATAAGAACTAAAAGAAGAATAACTAAAAAAAAAAAAAACAAGAGAAGCAACCAAAAGCAGAGAAAGAAGAGAATGACAAGAAATATTTTCAAATACATTTAAGGACACCCAACCATCGGGTTCATAAAAATCATCCACTAGAACAAATTATTGGAGATAAAAATGAACGAATAGAAACTAGAGGAAGAAAACGGGCTCATACACGAGAACAAATACATCTAGCACTAATATCTACAGTCGAACCAAGAAACTTTGAGGAAGCCAACAATGATGAACATTGGATCAAGGCCATGGAAAAAAAACTAAATCAAATAGAGAAGAATGAGACATGGGAACATGTTCCAAAACCTAAGGACAAGAATGTGATTGGTATGAAATGGGTGTTTAGAAACAAACTAAATGAAGATGGACATGTAACTAGAAACAAGGAGTATAATTTGAAGAAAGTTTTTCTCATTTTGCTAGAATGGAAGAAATTAGAATGATCTTGGCCTATGCATGTTCCAATAGGATCAGATTATATCAGATGGACGTAAAATCAACATTTCTAAATGGAGAATTAGAAGAAGAAATCTACATCGAACAAAGAGAAGGGTTTCTACTGTCAGAAAGGGAAGATTGTGTTTGCATATTGAAGAAAGCATTCTATGGACTTAAGTAAGCCCCTAGAGCCTGGTATTCAAGTCTAGACAAGTACTTACAACAAAAAGGATTTAGAAAAGGCAATGCAGATAGAAACATCTACATAAAAGTGGATCGAGACATGATGCTTAACATTGAATTATATGAATATGACATCATCTTTGGAAGTGATGATGACAGGTTGAGTAATAATTTTTCCAAAGACATGCAAAATGAGTTTGAAATATCCCTACTTGGTGAGTTGAATTTCTTTTTGGGACTCAAGGTATCTCAGCTAGATGAAGGTATTTTCATTTCCCAAATCAAGTACATCAAATAGATGATGAAGAAATTCGGAATGAAATATTGCAAACCTGTAAGCACTCCTATGGTGACTAGTTTCAAGTTGAGCAAAGATTATGAATCCAAGGAAGTGGATCAAAGAATATATATATCGATGATTGGCAGCCTACTCTATGTGATAGCCTCAAGATTGTTATAGCAAATTTTTCCTCACTCCTTGCAACTTGTTTGGATGGCCTTTCCATTTCCCTATGCAGACTTGAAGTCCCCTTTTGCACTTTCCAGAGCCAAAAAATCATATTTTTCCACATATATGCGCCCTACCTGTTAGAAAAAATGTGTATACACTGGTTGCACCACTACAACCCATGTACATCGAATTTGGTGCTCAAAATTAAAAATTGTGTTGGGTTTCCATGTCATGTCATGAGATCCATGATCCTTGACCTTCCATATACTAGAAATGTTCCGACTTGACCCTTTAGTTCCATTTGAAGGATATAAATTGAGCCATATCTAAGCCATGGAGGAGGAGAGAATTCAACTTTTGAGAGCAACGATACTCTGGAGAAATTTTCAATTCACATTGAGTCTGCATCCCTTTATCCTTGAAAGTCTGAATACATTGTTCAGCCCCCAAGCTCTTCCTTCTTTGATGGAGAACCTCATTGTATCCTTTATATGAGCTTGCCTTTGGTGGAGGATTGAAGTGGTGGAGGCCCAGCTGGAAGGGACTTAGTTTCTCGGTTTCTAGATGTGTCGACACATAATTTTTTCACTTATACACTTCTATTGATCATTTTTTAATAAAAATACCCTTTTCTCATCCAATTGATATTTTGAAAATATTTGAATTATTATTCCATGGGAGTATTTGTTAAGAATGTTAATGGATTATTCTATTGTATATGCTAACATTATATATTATCACCAGATGCTTGCATATCTTGGTTGTTGAGGAAAAGTTGCAGGTATAAAGCTTTGAGTTGCATGCTCAACGGTGGTCTTCATCGAACGTTCAAACGAGGCAGGCTCTTGATCTTGTTTGGTTATCATTTTCATTTATATAGCATACTTGGGATTAGAGTTTATTTCTACAGTCATTCCATCTGTTGTGGTTCACCCCACTACATAGAGTGATTTTATCAAACGTGAGCCCGAACCAAGTGGTGACTTATGAGCCTGTGGAGGGCATATCTGTTGATGTGTAGGATCATACCTGATGAAAAAGTACCATATTGGATAGGTACACATGGGGATATTATTAGTTCGGACCTCGATGGGGATGAAGATCCCACAAAATGGATGTTAAGACCCCAGCAAGGGGCAGAGATAGGACAGAGGGTTTGCACCGAGAAAGAGGAGGGCGTTCCACCAGAGGTAGCCTGGCAAAGCCTTACCCAGGGGGGTTATGCCCTCTCCACTGGGACATTGGCCTTGGAAGGTCTGTGACATCACCCAGGATGCCTATGACGACATCCAACATTTATGGACATTTTGGGAGGAAGTTGTGGCATTTGTGGCATTTGTGGCATTTGTGGCACGTGTGGAAGCTTGGAGAGGCCCAATGAGGGCTAACATTTTGCTCCAAGAGGCCAATGTTGCCCTAAAAGGGGCTAACATCACCCTAGAAAGGGCATGATGTCTTTACTTTTTCTTGATTAGGGTTTAATTTATGACATTTAATATAAAACAATATTATTTGGTATTTTGGCCTTGTTGGGCTTTTGGTGACCTAAATTTTCTTAAGGTCGTTGATATTGTATAAGTACAGAGCTAAAACTCTCATTTGGATCATCATATTTCACTCACTCTTAGTGAGGTTTGAAATTTGTGCCATCCTTTAGGGTTCTTGGTTGAAATTTTGATGTGCACTTGTTGAAGGAGGCTCTTTCTTGGCTATTTTCTTCATTTTCTTGGTGGAAGGTTTACAACTAGGGTTTGGCTTAATGAATGGTTGATCAATGTAAGTGAATTTCTGCAATTCTTCTTTATTTGAATGGTTATGGTATATTTTACTTGCATTTTAATGAAATTTGTTGGATTAAACTCTAGGGAATAAGCACATGTTGGTGTCCTTATTTCATGTCCCTACTAAGTTATACTAAGAGCCATTTTAATTTGTTGAAGATAGATATTAGAGCCTTTCCATAGAAACACTCTACCTTTTACTCTTCTAGCCTAGCCATTTCATCTTTTCCCTTTGAGCTAAAGAAGGAGGAAGACACACTAAGGCCTAGGGTTTCTACACCTTAGTGAGCCATCTTCCCCTAGGGTTGATTGGTTGAAGCCTTGCCTTAGAAACACTTCAACCGTCATATCCCTTTTTTCTTTGGCCCTCTCACTATCATTTCAGCCCTTCAATGTTTGCAACCAGTTTGACTCAATTTTCCCTAATAGCACACTGATCTAAGACCTTGCACTTGAGTCCTTTGATCACAACTTCCAAATACTCTTGAACAACCTTTAACTCCTTCTAACCATAGTTTAGATTAACACTTACTAACCTTATTTGTTGTCATCATCTACCTATGTTATAACCATATCCATGCAACATTTATTGTGTCTTTAAAGCAATTGAAAGATTGGATAAAGTGTTGCTTCTAGTATTGGCATTGTTACATTAATGATAAATTGTCATTGATCATTGTGAATCTCCTTTAGCATTTATTGTGAAGTGATATATTGTAATCATTGCTATTGTGCATCGTTGATTTACTTCATCGACAATGTTTATCAATTGCTTTAAATCAGAAAGTCCTTGATTATATGAAGTACTAACCAAGCAAGTGATCTTGAACATGCATAGTTTTTCTTTTTGCTTTGTCTCGGGCAGGTACATTCTTGGTTATCATTTGTACTTCCAGTTATCTTTATTTTTATTGGTTGATTAGCTGTACTTTATGATCGGTGGTGACTCATGAGGGGGGGGGCAAATTTCTCATAATCCTTTACCTTCTCAAACCCTAGGTCACCAGGGACATCTCCCTAGGGCCTGCCACCCTAAACATAAAGAGATATCCTATTCAGGTGATAGTGGTAGGATAGTCTCAGTTTCGCAAGTTTGCCTCATTTCAATCAATCCTTTACTCCAACTACAAATTGTGCGATAACACAACCCCAGGGGAATTTTGTCTGACACAGTGTCAAAAAATCTAAAAGAGGCAAAGAAGTTTGTAGTTGAATGGGCCAAGGATAAAAAACAAAAATATGAAATGCTCCTCAAAGAAGTCGAAGAAGTGTTGGAGGCACTATATTGCAGTGACGAATTTGGGTATCGTAATAGTCTTAGAACATGGAGGTGAAGATCCTGGAAGAAAAAAAGAGGAAAAAATTGTTAGAAAAGAAAAAGAATGGAGGATAAATATTAGAGTCGTATGGCTTCAAGCAAGTGATGAAAATGCCAGGTTCTTTCATTGATATGAAAACAAAAGGAAAAACATTAACTCTCTTTGGAAAATTCACAAAGGAAATGATAGTTGGGCAACAAACTTTAAGGATTTTACAAATTAAGGACTCAACTATTTCTCAAACCTTTTTAGGGAGGACTCTCAAGCTATTGTTGTTGAAGTAATCAGGTTATCCAAATCATTCTCCAGTTTTTTCAATCTTGAGGACAATTTGGAATTGATGAAAGAAGTGAAGAAAGAGGAATTGCAACAAACTTTACAAAGTTTCCAAAGGGATAAAATTCCAAGGATAGATGTCCTCTCTATGGAATTCTTTTTGGGATGCTATGAATTCATAGAAAATTATCTAAGAAGGGTGGTGGAGGCCACTAGAACCACTAGAAAAATGCTAGGATCCTTTAACACTACCTTTATAGCTTCGATTCCTAAAGAGGATAACATGATATCTATTGAAAACCTGAAGTCAATATCCTTATGCAATCGTATCTACAAAATTATCTCAAAATTTATTGCAAAAAGACTAAAAAGTTTATCATCAAAACAAATCTTTGGAGAGTAGATTGGGTTCTTGGAGGGAAGAAAAATTCAAGAGGCAGTCGTCGTAGCATAGGAAAGCCTACACTTGATCAAGGTTGGAAGCAAAACAACATTGTTCGTCAAAGTGGACCTCTCCAACCCTTATGATAAAGTAAGTTGGATTTACCTAATATTGATTCTTATTAACTTGGGGTTTATGTCATCAATTTGTAGTAAGGGTGATGAGCTCCATTACCTCAATGTCCTTTTACATCTTAATCAATGGGGCTACATCCCTCTTTTTCATACCAGTAATGGGTCTTGGGAAAGGATGCCCCCTTTCCCCTCTCATTTTATTTCTCACGGTTGAAGGACTTAGTAGGATAATAAAAGAGGTTGTAAAACATGGTAGTTTCAAATGGATATGCATTGGTCCAACTTGTGATATCACACGCCTCTTTTTTGTGGATGATATTATTATTTTTTGTGAAGGCACTAGAAGGATAGTTGAGAAATTAAAAACATTTGAGAGTTATTTTGAAAACCTACTGATATGATTATTAATATTGACAAATCCACCATTTCCACATGGGGAACCATTGAACAACAACATGGTTATTTCTCCCATTTGTTCCCTGGCCAAATGATTGCTTTAGACTAGGTTTTAATGTATTTGGGATTCCACTTAAAGCCCAATATGTATAAAAAAAGGTGACTAGCAAGGGTTGATTGCTAAAGTGCAAAAGAGACTAAATACATAGTGGAATTGATGGCTATCTCGAGGGGGTGGAATGGTTCTTGTTAAGGCTATGTTGGAAGCAATACCAATATATTGAATTTCACTAGCATGGGTTCTGAAAGGTGTGTTGGAGAAAATTAGGAAATTGTGCTACAAATTTATTTGGTCAGGAGACCAAAATAATAAAGGACTTGTATTGGCTTCATGGAAAAAAATGGTTGTTCAAAAAGCTAGTGGAGGTTGGGGACTAAAAAATCCCTTTCTCTTCTCCAAAGCTCTAGTTACAAAAATGTTTGGAGGCTAATAGAAGGAAAAGGGTTATGGGTCCAAGTAATCAATGCAAAATATATTTCTCTGGCTATGGTAGAGGATTGGGTAAGAAACCCATAAAAACACATACACAATGCCTCAATCATTTGGAAATATGTGAATTCGGCCTTTCATTTGGTAGGTAATTGGTTGATTTGGAAGGTGTGCAAAGGTGAGAAAATTCGAATTGGCCTTGGTCCTTGGATAGGAAGTAAAGGTTTGCACAAAATACATCCTTAGTTGATCCAAGACCTTGGAAGCAAATGATTTTACATTCTTGGACAAAGTGTGAACTATGAGAACTATGAGAGGTCTATGAATTGGAAATAACAGTGGCTCACTTGGGAGGATATGGGCTTGAGAGAAGAGCTTGGTGAATATTGGGAGGGTTGTATAGAGGTTTTAAAAGACAACAATGTCAAAATTTGAGAAGAAGATGATCTGTTGATATGGTCACTCAATCCCTCACGAACATATGTGCCTAAGCTAGGCTATAGAGAACTTATTGAGGAAGGTTTGGAGGGATAATAAGCTCGGGGCTGGAGAATCATCTAGAAATTAGGGTGTCCTTCCAAAAATAAAATTTTCATGTGGTTGATTTTAAATAATAAACCTCCTACAAGGGAGGTTCTCTAGAAAAAATAATTTAATGGTCTAAGTTGGTAAAGGTTTCCTCGGTATATATAGGAGACTAGGAGGTACAATTACAACTAATGGACCCAAGCTGACATAAATAAAATAACAATACTAATGTAATATGCCCCAATTAAGGGGTAATGTGCCACGATTTAGGGCTTAACATGCCCCTCCCCTTCACACAAGGGTTGTCCTTGACGCTTGAGTAGTTTTGGATGCTTATGTATGAAAAAATCATCTTCCCATGTTGAATCTTCAACGGGTAGTTTCTTCCAGTTAATGAGATACTCTGAAATTGATCTATTCCTCAACTGGCGAATTCTTGTGCGAGTGATAACTTCAGGCTCCAATATGATTTTCCTTCCTCGTCAAGTTCTAGCAATATAGTTTGAACTATGATCTTGTCACCTATAACCTTCTTTAAGCATGAAACATGCAAAACTAGGTGTACTCTCGAAGATGCAGGCAACTTCAATTTGTATGCCATAGTACCAATATTTTGCAACCCCTTGTAAGGGCCATAGTACTTTGGTGATAATTTATTATCCTTCTTAGCTTGCTTGAGGGACATTTATTTGTATGGTTGTAGTTTTAAAAATACCCAATCCCCTACTTCAAAACTTATTTCACTACGATGTTGATCTGCTTATTGTTTCATGCGATTATGTGACATGGTTAGGTTGTCCTTTAAGAGTTGGAAAACTTGTTGTTGATGCTCAATGTGATATTCCACTACTTGAACCTTAGATTTTTCTTTTAGAGAAGAAGCGATGGACGATGGGTGATATCCATAAAGCGCCATAAAAGGTGTCATTTTTGTTGCAGTATGAAAGAAAGTGTTATACCATCATTCTGTCAAGGGTAACCACTCGAACCATTGTGTTTGTTTATTAGAGACAGAGCAACAAAGGTAGCCTTCTAGATATTTGTTCACTATCTTAGTTTTTCCATCAGATTGAGGATAATAAGATGAGCTATGAGCCAATTGAGTACCCAAACAAGAAAATAATTATGTCCAAAAATGTCAAGTGAAGATGGGATCTTTGTCACTTACAATAATCTTTGGGCTTCCATGTGACTTTTGAATTGTCTCCATGAATGTGGTAGCAATTGTATTGGCTTTGAAAGGATGAGAGAGTGCACAAAAATGTGTGTACTTGGTAAGTCTATCAACAATCACCATGCTGACACTCTTTCTTTCAAACTTCGGTAACCTTGTGATGAAATCCATGGAAACCTCCTCCTAACACTGACTTGGAGTGGCTAATGGTTGTAAAAGACCTGGGGTCTTAATTGTTTCCACCTTATTTTGTTGGCAAACAAAACATTCTGCCACAAACCTTTGAATATCAGTTTTAAGGCCATCCCAAAAAAATTCCCTCTTGACCCTATTATAGGTTTTCAAAAATCCGGAATGCCCTCCTACCAAAGAGGTGTGCGATTCCAAAAGTACATTTTTTTTGAGTTGGGACTTCTTACATAAATATAAGTGATCTTTGTACCATAGTGAATCATGTTTCCATGTAAATGTATCAGATGCATTGGAATCCTGATGCAACCTTTGAATGAGAGTCCACACTTCTTTGTCATTCTTCCATTCATCCCTTTCTTTTTTTATCCAAACAGGTTGGATGATAGAGATAACACAGAGGAATGCCTCAACATCTTCATCCTTTGTTGAGAGTGCATATGCCACAACATTTTACTTCCCTTTTTTGTAGATGATTTCAAAGTCATAACCCAACATCTTGGTCACCCATTTTTGTTGCTCTTCTGAAGATAGTATTTGTTCCAAGAAGTGTTTAAGACAGTCATGATTTGTTTTGACCTTGAAGTGCCTACCTATTAGGTAAGGGCGCCATTGCTTCAATGCATGTAGTATTTCCATCATTTCCTTCTCATAAATGGGTTTGTGTAATTCATTTCCCTTGAGTGGCCAACTTTCAAAAGTAAGGGGCCTTCCTTCTTGCATTAAAACAACACCAATGCCATTTCCTAAGGCATCACATTCCACAATAAAGTTTTTTGTGAAGTCTAGTGTGGTCAAGAAAGGAGATTTGCACATTGCCTCTTTAAGTTGTTCAAAAGCTTGAGTTGTCTCTAGAGTCCATGAAAATGCATCCTTCTTAGTTAATGCAATTAAAGGTGTTGTTATTTTTCCATAGTTCTGAACAAACTTGCGGTAGTAACTTGTCAAACCCAAAAATCCTCTAAGATTCTTCAATGTTTTGGGAATCAGCCAGTCCATCATGGATTCAATCTTGTTAGGGTCTACCTTGACACCTTCATGAGATACAATATGACCCAAATACTCTACCTCCTTCACCCCAAAGAAACATTTGGATGGTTTGGCATATAATTGTTGCTCCTTTAGTAGTTGTAGCACCCTGTCAACATGTCGAACATGATCTTCCCAAGACTTTCTATAGATTAGTATATCATTAAAAAATACTAACACAATTTTTTGAAGGAAGGGCTTGAAAATGGAATTCACGAACTCTTGGAATGTGGAAGGTGCGGCATGACCAAAAATTCATAATGGACTTCATGAGTTCTGAATCTTGTTTTTGGGATATCTTCTTCCTTCATTCTAATCTGATGATACCCTGAACAGAGATCCAACTCTGTGAAGTATATTGCTCCATGTAATTCATCTAACAATTCATTAATAACGAGAATGGGAAACTTAACTTTAACGGTGATCTTGTTTAGCTCTCTATAATCTGGACACATACCATGAGCCCTCTTTCTTGAGTACCATTACCACTGGTGCTGAGTAAGAACTTTGGCTAGGTCTAATAATGTCAGCCTCTACCATTTCTTCAACCATACTCTCAATTTCACTCTTCTAGGCATATGGGTATCTGTAAGGCCTGATGTTAGGAGGAACACTCCCAGGAATTAAGTGAGTAACATGATCATTATCGTGAGTGGGTGGAACACCTCTGGGAATATATTCAAATAATTTGGAATGGTTATCAATGATCCCTTTTAGATATAATGGAATAGATGGCTTAGATGTTTGAACATCTACTAAGAATAGTTGTACAATTACATCGTGATGCCCCTTTTTCAATAATTTTTTCATGCCATTAGAGCTTAACACCTTACTGGGTTTCCCTGTGATACCCCTTAACTCAAATTCTTTTCCTTCCAATGAAAAATTCATGAAAAGTTCTTGAAAATTAAAATCCATTGTTCCCAATGATTGTAACCATTGGACCCCTAGTACGACATCAACACCACCCATGGGTATAGCAATCATTGGACTATTCATTACATATTCCCCCATAGTAAGATTGATCTTATGACATTTTCTTGAGCAATTGATAGTTCCTCCATTTGAAATCATTACTTGAAACTCTCGCGTTGGATTTATAAAGCAATTGAGAGCTTTGGCTAATTTATAGTGAATGAAATTATGAGTACTGCCAAAATCAATTAGCACTATTACCTTTTTCTTTTTGATATATCCTTCGATCTTGAGGGTTTGAGGAGTGATAATTCCATCCAATGCATGACATGATATGGTGGGAGTCATCTCTTCAAAAGAAATATCTTCTACATCTTCATCTTGAGATGGTTCTTCTTCTTCTTCTTCTTCACAATCTATGTAGAATAATTTCTTCTCACCACACTTATGTCCCTTACTGTACTTGTTGTCATGATTAAAGAATAAACCTTTTGTTTTTCTCTTCTCCAATTGTTGAGGTGTCAACCTTATATTTTGAGGTGGTTTAGAATAAGGAACATTATTCTCTCGATAGATGTTAGGGGTGGTCCTTCTAGTATCCATAGCCAAAATTTTACTTTAAACATTTCTCGCCACCCTGAACGAATTCTCCAATGATTTGGGTTCCTAAAGGTGAACCTCGTGTTGAATGTTATCCTTTAAATTTCCTATGAAGACATCAATCAGGTTCTCATCTAGAATATATGTTACCTTTATATTCAATCTTTAGAAGTTCTCCACGTGCTCTACAACTAAACCCTTTTGTTTCAGATTTATTGTTCGACAACACAGGTATTCCAAAGGATGAACACCTTCAGTAACCACTCACATAACCATATCAAATATCAACACACTGATGTTTTCATGTGGTAAAACCCCTACGGGGAAATATCCACGGCCCCAACCAATGCAGCCACTTGGAGCATTTTATTAATGCAAAAGAAAAAAATTACAGAGAGATTTTACAAGAGATTTTCTCACAATCGATCATCAACAAATGACCCTCCATGCTCTTTAAATAGAGATCATGGACCAATCATGTGTTAAGCCATAGATTAATGGCCATTAAGATCGAGGAAAGTATGAACCGTTGGATCACTCTATGTCAGGAATATATCGTGACTGTCAGATTTCCTAACTACAAATGCATACTAATGCATACTAAAGAAACACACTTTTACCTAGCAACACATTATACCAAGTAGATCTTAACTAACTCCTAAGTGTCTAAATATCCTAACATCTCCCCTTAATAAAAACTTGGGATAGGATTGAAGGATTTACAATGGTGACACAATAGGAGAAGGAAGGAGGCATTCGATCCTATCTGCCCTTAATGACAACTTCATGAACTCCTAACATAGATCAAAGTTTGGAAAACTTTGCTTCTATAAGAGACTTTGTGAAAATGTCTGCAACTTGATCTTCTGTAGGACAAAATATCACTTAAATAAATTGATCATGAATGAGCTTTCTGATGAAGTGCATGTGTAGCTCAATGTGTTTTCTACGCTTATGTTGAACTGGGTCTTTGGCGAGCTTGATGGCACTCTGATTGTCGCGCCAAAGGCTGATCAAATGCTATTGCTGGAATCCAAACTCTGAAAGGATTTGTCGAAGCCACAAGGCTTCCTGACTTGCATTTACCATTGCTCGGTACTCTGCTTCTACTGATGAAAGTGCAATAGCTTGTTGTTTCTTATAGGCCCAAGTGATAGGTCATGAACCAAGGCTAAAAACATAAATTGTAGTAGACTTCTGATCATCAGGGTTGTCGTCCCAATCTGAATCAATGAAACCAACCAATAAAGGAGTCCCCCCTGAACTGTAATGTATCTCGAACTGAATTGCACCACAGACATAGTGAAGTATCCTTTTAGTTTCTTTCCAATGGCTTTCATGGGGTGTTTTCATATACCGGGCATCAAAACCAACAACAAAGGAAAGATCAGGATGGGTATGACTCAAGTATAAGAGGCTACCAACTAACTGACGGTACAGGGTGGCATCAACTTCGGGAGAAGTATAGGTGGCAGTAATCTTGACTCTAAACTGGAAGGGAGAAGTGGTTGGTTTACAATCATCCATGTGAAAGCGACGAAGAAGGTCACAAGCATACTTAGACTGGGAAAGAAAAATTCCTTCATTGGTTTGCAAAACTTGGAGGCCAAGGAAGTAGTGCAAAAAACCTAAGTCTGTCATTTCAAATTTCTTCTTAAGGCTGGTTTTCACATGGTTTAAAAGTTTTGAATCATTACCAGTAAGGATAAGGTCATCAACATAAAGGACAAGGATTATGAGATGGCTTCCTACTTTCTTGGTATAGACATTAGGATAAGAATGGCATCTAGAGAATCTAGTGGCAATAGGAAAGTTGTCCATTTTGGCATTCAAGCTTGGGGAACTTGATTGAGACCATAAAGAGATTTCTTAAGGTGACAAACAAGGCTAGAGTCATTCTGGACATAGCCAGAAGGTTGTTCCATGTAGATTTCGTCTTGCAAATATCCGTGAAATAAGGTGGATTTAACATCCATCTAATGGACCTCCCATTTATGTGAGGTAGCAAGGGAAAGAACAAGGTAGATGGAATTAATTTTGGCTATAGGGGAAAAGGTTTCATTATAGTCAATTCCTTCAACATGGGAAAATCCTTTGGCAACTAATCGAGCCTTGTGTCTTTCAACACTTCCATCTGATGGATACTTAGTTATGTAGACCCATTTACATCTGACAAGTTTTCTTCCTTTTGGAAGAGGTACAAGATCCCAAGTATCGTTTGTCATTAAAGAACGATACTCTTCATTCATTGATGTAAACCAATCTGGATGACCTGAAGCTTCTGCAAATGTCTCTAGATCATGAGCCAAAAGAGAAGAGGCTCGTTGGAACTATGAACGTGTACGACATTGATCTGAAGTATCATCGACAAGATCACCAGCTACTTCTCATGTTGAACAGACCCATCTAGGAAGTGGTGGAGATGGTGTTGGTTCAGGTTCAAAGGACTCATATGGAGGAAGGTGAGCAGGCAGAGGTGGATTTTCATCTTCATTGTCATCATCTGAAGAAGAAATCAGAATACAAGAAGGCACAAACGTCGAATATGGATCGCAGGCCGAAGAAGGCACAACTGTTGAATTAGGCTCACAAACCAAAGAAGGCACAAATACCGAATTAGGCTCGCAGGCCAAGAGATTTTCATAAAATTTAACATCTCTTCTAATAATAATTTCATTACAATGTGTTTGAAGAAGTCTATAACCTTTGACATCTTCAGAATAACCAACAAATATACACTTCTCACTTTTAGGCTACAATATTTTCTTTTTCTCATCAGGAATGTGAACCCATGCTATACTGCCAAATACACAGAAGTGACTTACATCTGGTTTAATTTTAGTCCAAGCTTCTTTCGGTGTTATATTTTTAAGAGCCTTTATGGGAGTTCGATTTACTATGTAATTTGCACAGTTGATGGCTTACACCCAATACTTTAGACTTAATCCCTTAGATTGGATCATACAATTAGTCATTTCTTTTAATGTGTGGTTCTTTCTCTCAACAACACCATTTTGTTGTAGTGTATATGGAACAGTGTGTTGCATTTGGATTCCCTGTGTAGTGCAGTAACTTGTAAAATTATTGTTCACATATTCGCCTCCATTATTTGTTCTTAACCTTTGAATTTGATGTCC
>JZKD02S1672905.1:584901-602175 GCA_000966675.3 Picea glauca
ATTATTGTTCACATATTCGCCTCCATTATTTGTTCTTAACCTTTGAATTTGATGTCCAAATTGTTTTTCTACAAGGGCCTTGTAGGCCAAAAACTTGTCAAAAACTTCGCTCTTATGTTTTAATAAGTAAACCCAAGTATGTCTGGAAAATTCATCAATGAAATTTAAGAAACACTTACACCTAGAAAAATAAGGAGAAGAAAGTAGACCACACAAATCATTGTGAACAAGCTGCAAAGGACCCGAGGCGTGCCAAGAGGCACGTTTTTCAAAATTGTCCCAATGATGTTTGTCGAGAACAAAACCGGCACAAACACCATCTATGCATGAAACAAGAAGAAGACGAATCACCATCTGTTGATTACATAGTTGTTGCAATAAGCGATAGTTTAGATGACCAAACCGCTTATGCCAAAGTTTGCTCAAGTCATCGCTATGAGCAACAAAAACTGATGAAAAAGATGATGACCCAAAGTTGTCAAACTTGTACAACCTAGTAATATCATCAACAATTCCATTTGCAAGAACATGCTTAGTATATTTTAGATCCTTGATTACAACTTGGTGAGGTGAAAACTCTATGGTTTTACCTTCACCTGAATGAGTGATTTGATATACTGATAGAAGGTTACAAGAAAGACTTGGAACACATAATACATCATTGAAATGATCATTTTCTACTTGAACTGTCCCAGATCCTTCAACACTAAGAGATCTATCATCACCAACAAATATTTTCTTGGTGTTACATTCATTTAGAGAAGAAAATATGTCTTTATCCTTAGCCATATGATAATATGCTCCAGAATCAATAAGCCACTTATCAGAAGTAGAAGTAGAAGGTGTATTGAAGGAGAAACCAGAAGCAAAAAGTGCATGTCCATGAGAAGAAGAAGAAGAAGTAGTAGAATCAATATTGATGTTGTGTTTCTTCATTGTTGCTTCTAAAGATGCCATCTTATTGAAACATTTGGACTCATCATGACCATCTTTATCACAAAAGTTGCAATGTCTGACAGTCTTCTTGTTTTTATATTTTGCTCATTTGTCTCCATTCGGAGCAAAAGTTGTCTGAGTGGGTTTGGGACCCTTATATCTCTTGTTGTTGTGGCGAGGATGTTTCTTCTTGGGATTCTTGGGTTTATCTTTCTGCTGGGCAACTAAGGCTTTGTTGGAGGTACCTGCAGTGTCGATCACTCCAAGTTGTACAAGCTTATCTTCCTCTCTAATCAAAGCAGCACAAAAGGACTCAAGAGTAGGTTTTTCATAAGCTTTTGCCTAGAGCCTCTCTCATGTCATAAAAGGTAGATACAAATACAGAATATGCACTACCTAGCTTAGAAAGAATAAGATAGATGCAACACTCTTCCTCCATTTTTATCTTACATTCTTCACATAAAATTATGATTGTTTTAAATCTAGACAGATAGTCTCCAAGGCAAGAAAAATCACTTGGACTCAAGGTCGGTACTTGATTTTCTAATTGTTGTGTTTGAACAATATTGAGTTTACCAAACACGGATTCAATATTTTCCCAAGCTTCTTCAGGGTCATCAATTTCTTGAAGGTGGTATCTTAAACCAGGAGAGATGGACATTTCAATTAGTCCATGTGCTTCATCACTACTATTAGCCCATTTGGATTTCTTATCATCATCAGTGGGTTCTTTTTCCTTTCCCAAGGTAATCCGGTCCAAGCCTTTACTTCTTAATAAATCTTCTATATGAGATTTCCATTGGAAGCAGTTGGTGCTGGTAAGAAAAACATTACTTGTAGAAGTCATATTAAATATGCAGATAATATGTATTTAAAAACTGAAAATGATGATCTGGAGGGAAAGAGCTCGAAAATTTATGTGGTTTTCAAAAAAACGGCACTGAAAACAGACTTCAGATGTGAGAGTTATGTCATTTTTAAAAAAGGCATAAACGGTAACCAAATGACCACGTGATAGTGTAAGTTGCTTTATGAAGTGGCCCACTTCTATAAAGAGTAGTGGGGATCACTTTTACAATGAAGTTACTTTATAACATAAAATTTGCATGCAAAAGAAATAACTCTAAAATAAAATATTAAAGCTACTTATAGTGATTCACTTTTATACTTGAAGTGAAATACACTTTACAATTTTAGCATGAACTTTTTCAAAAAAAAAAGTAACAAAAGAGAGACTTGAACTCAAGACCTCTTACTTGATAAGACAACTTTTAACCAAATGGTCTAGCAAAAAAATATCGTAATGTTTAGAAGGAGGATTGGGGTTGTTGTTGTTGACAGCCTTGGAGAGCGTGCTAAAAAAAAACTCTTTTAACACAAGAAAAAAAATTCACTTCTCGATGACAACAAGGGTTAGATCTCGGTTAGCTTACCCGGAAGATGCACATTTTCCTATATGTTTCTGATTTTTCGAGATCGCATAGGGTGTGGGGCAAAGAGAATACACATATCTAAAAGAGTAGCAACCCGGAAATAAATAATACAAAACCGAAATAAAACCAAAATACTACTCTATAAAAATTTAAAAAATGTGTATTCAAGCTTTACACCTCCGGATCTGACTGTAATGGCCGTATCTTGGGCAAGAAACCTTTTCGAGTGAAACGAAAAGTTTTCATGAATGAAACATGTGCTCCGGATGCAATGGAATAGTCCTCTTAGCCCATAAATGTATGTAAATGACATAAAATGGAGATGAGACAACTCGGCTTCACGATCTCGATCTACAACAGGAGCGGGTCTTCAAACAGGCTCTGATACCATGTTCGACAACACGGGTATTCCAACAGAGGATGAAAACCTTCAGTAACCACTCACATAACCATATCAATGATCAACACACCAATTTTTTCACATGGTAAAACCCCTACAAGGAAACATTCACGACCCAACCAACGTGGCCACTTGGAACAGTTTATTAATGCAAAAGAAAAAAATTACAAAGAGATTTTCTCACAGTCAATCATCGGCAAATGACCCTCCATGCTTTTTAAATAGAGATCATGGACCAATCGGTTGTTAATCCATCGATCAATGGTCATTAAGATCGAGGAAAGTATGAACCGTCGGATCAATCTATGTTGGGAACATATCGTGATCGTCGGATTTCCTAACTACAAATGCATACTAATGCATACTAAAGAAACACACTTTTACCTAACAACACATTAGACCAAGTAGATCTTAACTAACTCCTAAGTGTCTAAATATCCTAACATTTATCAATTGGATGAAGAAGGTATTTCTCCTTGTATCCTCATAGTGTGATATCATTTCTTCCGTGAAAATTTTCCAAGTGACAAGCGATTTGCGAGAACAAAGCCATCGATACCACAAAAATTGATTAGGTTCTAAATATAAGGATGCAATTTGTACCTTTTGTGTGTGTGGCACATCATGTAGATCAAAGAACTTCTCCATATGGAGTATCCATGTGATTGGATCCTTGCCATCAAACTTCCTCATATTGATCTTAGGAAAGTGGTTGGTCTTCAACCCAAAGCGGGAGTTTCTTCAGTCTTGATTCATCTTCCTTGTGTCCTCATCATGAATTTCATGGGATACATTGTCACTTTCAGGTGGCCTCCCTATTAGCAACTTTTTCAACCCTTCCATGATCTCCCCTCTTAAGCCATCCATCTTAGTATCCATCATCACTTCCAACCTAGCTTCAATTGAATCCATCATCTTT
Organism: Picea glauca; assembly: GCA_000966675.3. Taxonomy (NCBI): domain Eukaryota; kingdom Viridiplantae; phylum Streptophyta; class Pinopsida; order Pinales; family Pinaceae; genus Picea; species Picea glauca. The sequence continues at coordinate 588,590 of JZKD02S1672905.1, forward strand.
TGTAGTTCATCTTTTGTTACTGCCTTCATTTTTAAATCACTTATGTCCTTGCACATTTATTCACCTTCATCAAGACTCCAAGTAGGACTGTCTGAGGGATTATTTGGTGTAGAAGTTCCCTTTTTTGGTGGCATGTTGGCCAAGTATCATTGCAAGGTAGGAATTCCTAATTGTCTTAGGCAGAGGTCCTCATAGACAAGGGAGTGTCAGGTGCTATATCTCTTTGATATACGTGGGAGGTCCAACAATAGTACCCAGCCCAATATCTCAGAGCACTAAGAGGCTTGACCATGCCCTTAGTCAAACTATCTGACTACCCAGGTACTACAGAATGATCTCTCCGAGTGTTGTTCTCGGTGTACTATGGCAACAAGACTGTGAAATGGTTTACTCGGTTGGTCTAAGGATTCTAGGGGGTCTCCCGATATATTCCAAGTACATGGGATCTCAAATCTGTAGTAGTATTGTCTAATGTGCAACCGTTCGAAAGGGGCCTTCCAATATACTCTAGGTACGTGGAAGAATCAGATTGTCCTTGAGTTGTAACATTGACAAGTAACGACAGCTCCTATGTTTAGAGACATCAGAATATGTCTGTACCTAAAAATCCATAATATTATCCCAAATTTATGTGATACTCCTTTTATCCTACTTTATTCCACTTTTTTAATCACCCCAATTGGATCTTCTAGTCAAAAGATATGCAAATTGCCAAAAAACAAAATATGCACCTTTTAAAACCCTGATTTGCATATCGTTCTGCTAGTTGACATTTCTTCTGTTGTAGCTCTACAATTTCGGCCCTTATAATTCTAAAAATTTTAAATGAGGTGTCCTGATGTGTCTTCTTTCCAACCCCACAGGTTAGACCAAGATTGGATTCTCCAAGAGAATTTTATGATAACTTTCCCAAGATGTGTTGATTTTTTCCCTTTCAAGAGGGCGAACTTGTACGACCTACCGCATGTCATTGTCTTCACTTCATAACTTGAAATTTGTACTTATAAAAATTTGTTCTGTACCCTAACCAATGGAACATGTCTCACTCAATTTGGAGGTCTGTAGCTTCAGATATAACATTTTTCCCAAAAACACATGTTTTAGACTGACATCTAGACCAGCCAAAAACCCTAATTTCCTCAGAGAATAAATTTCAGATTAAAACGAATCAAGGGATGAAATTTGTACACCAGATACTTCATTATTCCTCCTTCATACTTTAAAATTTTCAGAACCTAAAACCAAGCCGAAAAAATTGGGAGCAAAAATTCCAAGAAGACCTGTTTCAGACTAGTTTCGGGACTAGTCAAAACCCCTAACGTGAACATAATGTCTCTCCAAAAATATAATGAATGAAGATCTGAAATTTGGACCCAAGTTAGCTTTATATGTCTCCACTACACCATATAAATTTCAGATTCCGAAACGTTCTAGAAAAAAAATTGTAGCAAAAATTCCAAGAAGACTTGTTTTGAAGAAGCTAGTCCCGAGGATTGTCTAGCTCTAACACCAAATGTTAGAAACCAAATATCAAAATAGCATAAAAAACTCAGAATAAGTACTCCACACTTTGAAAAGGGGACAAATTCAGATAATAAGCCTTTTCAAGAGGCAACCTCCTTATACATCACATGAATTCACAAATACAAGATGATTCCGAATGAAAAGGTCTCCTTGGTATATATAGGAGACTAGGAGGTACAATTACAACTAATGGACCCAAGCCGACATAAATAAAATAAAAATACTATTGTAATATGCCCCAATTAAGGGGTAATGTGCCACGATTCAGGGCTTAACAACAAAACATATAATTATTACCTATCCCTTTACTAAAGAGGTTTGGGAAGAAGTGGGATTATTGATATGGTTGAAAAATGTTTAGGAAGGAGAAGATATAGAAGAAGCCTTTGGATCTTGCTATTAAAAAAGGACACAAAGAATATCGATGCCCTTCCCTTTGACATGGATTGGGGAGTATGGATTGCTAGGAATTTGTGCTTATTTGAAGGAAAGGAGACTCCCCCTCTCAAATGTGTGATTTAGTCTCTAAATATCCCAAACTCATAACCATGGGTAGAGGAGAAACAAATAGACATAATCTCATAGAAGAGGTAATAAACAAGGCTCTCGTTTGGACATACTTTGACATACCTTCACAAGGAAATCCCCCCAAAGGATGTGCGAGAGGAAGTTTATATCTTTCTTTCACTCATTGCATATCGCTAAAATATGATATGGGCCATGAATCTAACAATTTATATGAACTAATGGCACTCAAATGACTTCTTCAAATGGCCTAAGAGCATGGGGTTTCACAAATTCAAATTTTTGGTGACTCCCTTTTAGTTATGATCAAATGGATTAGAAAGGAAGCACAAATTACAAATTTACCTGACATCCCCTATATGATGATACACAAATACAAATGACACCTTTCTCACATATCTCTTTATCTCACATATACATGGATTTGAACTACATAGCATATGACCTTTCAAAAGTTGGATTGGGATTGGAGAGTGGTATCTAGATTACTTCCATCCTCCAGGATGGTCACAATACCGATGTTACTCATGCACCTTGGATGTAATGAAATACTTGTATATATTATCATGCACCTTGGATGTAATGAAATACTTTTATATATTATCATGCACCTTGGATGTAATGAAATACTTTTATATATTATCATGCACCTTGGATGTAATGAAATACTTTTATATATTATTATTGAGGATTGTTGACAACTTTGTTTTTTAATGATGTAATTGCTTGTGTTAATTTTTGAGAAAATAACAACATGCTAATACATGTAAATGTATATGTTGTTTTTTGAGAAAAGAAACAATTGGATGATATGAGTATAAAGAAAGGCAAGTATGAAGAGATTTTTTTCTCTAAATGGTTGTTGAACACCTTTTGAATGCCAGGAGGCGTACGACTATGTAATTTTGTTTACTATAAATAAAATTACATATTTTTTTCTTTGGAAAAAAAAACAAGTTAATAAAAAATAATTAATTCAAATGAATCTTAAATAAATTATTTATTTACATCAAGTATAAAAATATTACAATAAGTAATACCCCAGATGGGATGACATGAATGCAACACAAATATAGAGGTGCCCCTTCGAGAAGTGACAAGGAGTGGGTTGTTGGAAGTCTGGAGTCACTCCACTTGGAGGACAACGTTTACAATGTTAATGGCAATTAAGGATAGCGTGTGTGAAGCATCATCCCCGATGTTGGTCGAAACTTAACAGTCAGCCTCCTGGTAGGATGATATTGATAAGGGAATCTACGTTGTTAATTTGCATTACTCATATATGATGGAAGTTCTTCTCATGAAGCAACATTACAATCATGATCGGACAGTTCGTCCCATAGGTATAATGGTTTTAATTTGTTTTGAAGTTGTGATTTTGGCTATTAATATATATGCAGGGGGTGTCACTCTCCCCGAAATCTCGACGTCGAGGAATCAGATGACCTCTCTGCAACAATGGGATTCTCCCCTTGTCTGCTTGTTAGTGTGCAAACTTCTCAGGCTATCGCAATGTCGTCAGCCTGTGGTTACTCAAGGGGATACCTTCAGGGGTGCAGAGGCCCTCTTGACCCCTCGACCTCCAACAATATTAGTCCTAAGCTCCCCTTTCCAAGAGTGTTGCACTCAACACAAGAGGTGGTCAATGAGTTTCGGGAATTGATTCCCATGTGCATTCAGAATGCACTTGCCACTGTGGAAGCTGACATCCACCAAGAACACACCACTATGCATGACTGTGAAGTAGATGCTGAGATTGGTAGTTGGGTTCCTGACATGGTTAGTTCAACAACAAGGGATACGAAGTATTTGAAAATGGTAGACTTATATTGGCATATCAAAACATTCATGGGCAAAATTTTGATGGATAGTGAAGAAGACAAGGAGAAAATTATGGAGCAGTTGGTCGAGATTTGTCACCAAATTTAGGATATTTGTCATCAAATTTAGGATATATGTGCTTGCATGGAGGCCTAAGAACATCATGAGGAAGTCTAGCAGGTCAACTTCCCTAGACCTTAGAACCAGACATTCCATGAGAGGGAAGGTGGCCTCTCTCCTAACTAGTCTTCTTAATGATAGACATTTTGAACTCTTTAAGCAACTTTTACTTTACTATGCAGAATCAATGTATAATGATAGCTAGATATTCAAACTATTTTCATAGATATACAATTTTGGTTTTATCTTAAAACTTAGTTCAAACTATATGGACAGACAAGTTGCTACACTGTTCTTGATCTAGTTTCCCTAGCGGCGGGCTAATAGTCTAGTGACCTATGTATATATTTCTTCACCTTACTAAATAGAATATACTAGATTAGTTTGTTGATAAAAAATAAATAAAAATATTATATCAAGTAATGTTTTTCAGGTTACAAGAATTTGATAGAAATTATAAATATATATGTTCGCATATTAAAGGAGAAAAAAAAAATTAAGTTGTAAAAACTATTTTAAAAAGTCAAACAAGACCTTTGACATTTTGTTATCATGTTTATTACTCTTTATTTTTATTCACACACATGCATCCACACACTATTTCCACAAAGAAGGAGAGGTAGCCCCAGATAATATGCATATTTTTATCGCAACTTAACAACCATTGTGTTGGTAAAAGGGTAACTATTTTTTGTGAACACAACTATTAACATAAAAATCATGGTACAACTTGCAGATATTGGTGTAATTACTACAAACAATTATATAAAAGTAAGAGAGATGTGAATCAAATATCTCTTATCACTCATTTTTAATACCTCTTATCACTCGTTTCTAAATGTTGCAATTATACATATTTTTATGTTCTCAAATTTTAATTTTAATTTATTTTCCATATTTGTTATATGGAATTGTTGTTAACCTTAAATTTATTAAAAATAATAAATAAATATATTATAAAATCTAAATTACACTAATTTAAAATACATAATTCATTTTAAAATACATTTATTAAAAATAATAAATAAATATATTATAAAATCTAAATTACACTAATTTAAATTACATAATTCATTTTAAAATACACAATTCCTTTTAGTCAAATTAACAAAATAAATAATTTGCATACAAAATAATAAACGTTTGTGTTTACAATGATACATGTGTATAGGTCAACAAAATATGAAGAAGAAGGATATATGATTAAAACAACCATTGAAACACAAAGGCTTTGAGAGTGTCTTCCTTCAGTATCAATGCATCAACCAATCTACAGAATATATTGATGGGTTTATGGATAAACCTTTATTTTATAAATTTGAAAATATAATAAATTATAGCCATAACTAGACATAGGTACATTTACACTTTTAATTATATGGATTAATGTTGAAGGTCTTCAACGAGGTTAGAGTTCAATGCATGTATTATTGTATAATTGTATAATTAGGTTGAGTTCAATGCATGTATTATTTTATAATTTTTATAAAAGAAAATATAAATTTTAGTTTTTATTTAAAAATATATATTTATTTGTTGAGAAGTTTAATTATATTTACTTAAAAACTAGGGATTGATTTGAGAATAAAAAATCATAATAAGATAAAATGTGCATTCATTTTTATTTTTCATAATTTATAGTTTGTTATTATTAGTTAAGAGTTATAATTAATTGTTGGTTTTTTTTGTAAAGTTTGAATTGTTTATTCGGTTTAACTTGGGTGGTTAAAAAGATAAGTTGTTGTTTTTAAAAGAGACTAAAGAAATTATATATATATAGGAAGTTGTGTTGAAGCAAAACAATAGTCAAAATAGATACAAAAATTGACTCAAGTGTGTTTGAGTCCTTTGCCACTGATCTAAAATAAAAAAAGACTAGATACATCCTTATACATTCAAACTAACTTGTTGCTATATACTTTGATGAATTAACCAAGGAAACAGATGCATTGAAAATACATATTTCAAACAACATATTCATTGTCGGGTGTTTTGTGGAATTCACCATGGTTGGGTTCATTATCTTCAATTTCCATTGCAACCAATTATTGGTCTCCTTGTGTCTCTTATGGACTCTCTTACTGAGGTTTTGCAACAAGTCGATTGTTTGAAACCAAATTGGATTGTTGAGGCATTGCTATGGCTTTGAGCTACTGGCATTCATGCTCCAAAGTGTCCACTCATTGAAAGAGCGTCACTACAACCTACTTGAGAATGTTGGTTCTTTGTCTCTCTTGTTTTAAGGTTTCAACTCACTAAAGCAGGGTCATAATTAACTATTCGTGGCCACTTACCTTGTTTTCAACCTTATTGAAATTCATTCTACTACCTTCGGCCATGTCTTTGTGCCTGCGTCGGATGCACTTTATATCACACTAGGATGGATCCATGGTGAGATAGACAACCCCTGAACTGTGGAATGAAAGATGATTATAATTCGTGAGTTTAATACCCCACAAAGACTTGCATAACACCACCACTTGAAGGGAAGGGGCCCCAAAGAAGCCATACGAACTCTAAAATTCCTCTGCACAAGTTTATCTTTCAAAGGATCTCTGCATTGCAAGATTTCCAAGCAGTGGGAGCTTCCCACGTTGTCCCCAAGGACTGCACAAGACCGTTGACACTGCTGGAAACTGGGTTACACTTTTGTGGCTCAAGATGGGAGTGCCCAAAAACCAAAAAGGAAGGTTATAAATTACCCCCAACTCCCATCCAAAAACCAAGTGAACAGGTCGAACCTCAAGAAAAAGACTGTTGACATTGCCGGAAACTAGGTTACACTTTTGTGGCTTGAGACAAGAGTGCCCAAAAACCAGAGAGGAAGGTTGAATTTCCAAAATCCATTCGAGGGACAAAAAATCTATCTCGACCTAATACAAGTAAGAGAGAGGAATACAACTCAAAGAGGGGCCAACAAACTCACAAAGGAGAGAAATAAGAGCAGACCCAATAATTTTGAATTCACGATAGAAATTATCCAACTTCCATCCAAAAACCAAATGAGCAGGTCGAACCCAAAGTAGTGTTGGAATTACTAAGACAGCTGAGAGGGGGGGTGAATCAGTTGTTACTGTGCTTAAACAATTTTATGCATGTTAAAATATTATTAATCTTCTCCAAGTGATCATCAAGATTATGCAAGACATGAACAACATAAATAACAAACATCAATCACACATATGATATACATAGAGACCGATATTTCACGAGGAAACCCATAAAGGGAGAAAACATCTTCTTCTTCGAATGATAGGCAGTCTTTTAAGTTGTGTACATCATATTTCTTTGAGCACCAACTCAAAATGAGGCTACAACCTCTTCTTTAACAAGCTACAACTTGCTGAGAGCACCAACTCTCTAGTTTCTCTATCACCCACTAGAAGGAAGCACCAACTCCCTGAGTGTTCCAGCACCAACTGGATGGAAGCACCAACTTCCACTCACACAGGCACCAACCTGTATAACATATAACAATGGTTCTCCCTTGCACCACCCTACCACCCTGATTTTTCTGGCTGCAACCAGATGGAAGCTTCAACTCCCTATGTTCAAGCACTCACTTGAAACTCTAAGGACAACAGTCCTCCCTACCACCCTGAGATATAAATCTTTTCTTTCTGAAATTTATTATAGTGATACAGTATGTATCAATGGCTTACTAATCTCATCATTGTTCTGCTACACTGCTCTGCTCTATTTGCATCAGTGTGTTCTTGCTGCTCGTATCTTCTTGTGCACACATGTTCATCTTCTCTTCTTCCTTTTATGTTATGTGCTGCCTCTTCAGCCTTTTCGTTCAGTCTCTGATCTTCCCTTCAAATCGTGCACTGCATCACCTCATGCACGCATGCATGACTCTCGAAAAAGCACACTATACTCTTTGTTATGCATTTTTTTCTCACGTCGAGTCCTCTGCTTAATCATCATCAAAACACTTCATCTTCCCTGGCGGTTATATTGTATCTGTTCATCATCAGTGACATTTATCCAAAGATTCATTGGCTTCTCTGGCAGTAACAACTCTTCATCTTCTCTGTCAGTTACAGCCAGTCAATTATGGCTTCTTTGGCTTCTAAGCCCCTTCCTTCAAGTGACCATCAACGGTGACCAATTGCCTATTCAAAAGGTGCTTCCCAAACTCGGTCTTGTGAGTGCTAGCTTTGTTTCTTGATATGACCTTGGGTGATGGTCTCTCATGACCACATGATTGTGGGAACGAGCTCTCTTCTCATTAGCCCCCTGTCGCATGTGACCTCGGGCTACGTCCTTGCATAAGCAAATGATTGCGGGCATGTCCAAGAGTGGTTTGGGATCAACTGCTTTTCTCCCCGCAATCCACCTCCAGCTGCCACATACCCTTTTTCCAAAACCGTGGTTTCAATTGTGGCCCGCTTACGAAAAATTAAGACTCGAGCATGTTCTGGCCCCACAATAGAGCATGATCGTCGATCTCATGGTCTCTGACAGATTACTTCGATCAATCTTCCTTTCTCGCCTTCTTTCCTCCGTCCAAGCGCAATCCTTAGTCTTAACGAGCAAGTGACATGTGGCCCTCCAAACTGACGAACGAGATCGATTTCGCCTTTCGGGCTTCGAGAGTCTCGATTCTCAAACTTCGTTTTCTCTGCGGTGCTTCCACCTGGATGTCACTATCTATTGACACATGGTCTTCTTGAATCAGATGGTCACAATCCCTTCATGCATTCGGGGTTTGAAAATCTCAACTTTCCAACCTTTCAACCTTCCTTTGCTTTTTCCCATAGCTGACAATTGACTAACGCGTGTCCCTTTCGGATCAACTGTCACAATCCTTTCGCGTCTCTGGACTTTGGAATTCTCAAGTCTCAACCAGAAATACTTGAAGTGAGATTTCTCTGAAATCTTAGATCAGCTGACACGTACTCCCCTTGACAATCAATGGTCAAGATTTGTCTTCGGCGATTTTCACGTTCTCCCCATCCACAAACTTTCGAAGTTGTGGATCTTGCGCCACCTGTCCTCCCCGACGATGGATGGCCCCAAACCACTTCTGGACTTTGAAACTTTCGGCAAGTGTTGGTGGTAAAGCTCCCGAAGTAAAACTACTAGAGTGACATCACTTATTTACGTCACCTGATGACGTTTCATGAGCCTAGTAGCTTCCACTCGTCACTCGAATTTGTGATTTGCACATACTTGAAATGCCGAATCAACTTGACAATTGTCATTTTCTGATTACGCCATGTGTTCTTGTTGACGTAGCCTTGCTGATGTGGATCCTCATTCACTTCGGGACTTCGGGTATTTCGACTATTCAAGCCACCAATTCTTCCGAAGTGAAAATCCCCGAATAGTAACCTCCTCGCAACTTTTAGACCCAAACTAAATGTTGTTTGTTGATCATGTTCTTAGATTGACGGCTCGATCTTTCTACAATGCTACTTTTCTAGCTTATCCTGTCCTTCCACTTTAAAATGATCCAATGACTGACGGAAATTTTCATAAATGAGATCTCAGATCTTACCTCGCTTATCCTATCCTTCCTCTCGAAAATGATTCGATGGCTAACGAGAATTCGGGTTTGATCTGACAGCTAACGGGTATTTGGATAATCAAATTCGCAACCCTTTAGCCCCACTTATCCTATCCTTCCACTTTAAAGTGATCCAACGGTTATGAAAACACTTGAAGCAGATCAATGGTTGACAATGATTGTGGAACCACAACTTGCGAGTGATTTAACTCGTCACCCAAACTTCGCAATTTGAAGTTGTGTGTTGTTGGTGAGTCAACCACAATCGTCGATCTTCGAGGCTATCAGATCTGACGGTCCTGACTAATTGCATAATTGGAAATAGCATGATATTTAATTCTTCTTTCAATTTCCATAATCTATTCCTATCGTTGATCTGGCGGTTGCGCATCCGACGATCGTGACTTAATCTGACTTAATCTAATCGTTTTTTAGATCAACCACAATCATCGATATTTGGGTTTATGATATCTGACGATCTAGACCAATTGCGATATTAGAACTAGCGATTTGTTTAATTCTACTTTCGCTCTCTGCAATTCATCCATGTCGTTGATTTGGCTTGCAGATCCAACGGTCACGGTCCTCCTCCTGAGCTGTTTTGATCTCTGCATATTGTTCGCTCCTCCTCCTGAGCTTATGCTTTTCCTGTTTACCATCACAATTTTTGTTCTTGTCATCAATGACAAGCACACTCTTCCTGTAAAACATGCCAATAATCTCCCCCTTTGGCATTGATGGAAACCCTAAAAACCTGCACTATTATGCTCTTTGAGAAAATGATACTTTATTGGTATATGCTTTTTCTTTGAATGGAGAACATGATTCTTCGAGACACTAATCACATTGGTGTTATCACATTGAAGTGGAATTGGATCAGTATAAGTTACCTTCGAATCTGCAAGATTTTGTATCATCCATAAGATTTGAGTGCAGCAAGTAGCAGCAACAATGTACTCTACCTCTGCAGTTGATAATGAAATAGATCCTTGCTTCTTACTAATCCATGCTACTAATGAATCACCTAAGAAGAATGCACCTCCACTGGTGTTATTTCTCTCATCCAAACAATTTTCCCAATCAGTATCTGAATATGCAGTTAATTGTAAATTTTGATTTCTAGGATACCAAAGACCATAAGTCAGTGTACCCTTCAAATATTTGAATATCCTCTTGATAGTTCCTAGATGACTTTGTTTAGGAGCATATTGATAATGACCTACCATTCCAACAGCTTGCATTATATCAGGATGGGATGTTGTGATGTATAGAAGATTGCCTATCATTGATCGATATGTTCTTTGATCAACATCTGGTGAAATATCATCTTTATTAAGCTTGCAACCAACCACCATAGGTGTACTAACAGGAGAGGAATATTCCATCTAAAACCTATTTAACATCTCTTTCAAATACTATTCTTGAGAGATAAATATCCCTGCAAAACTCGGATTGATTCGTAAACCAAGAAAATATGACAGATTTCCTATCATGGACATCTCAAACTCAGTCTGCATTGAATTAGCAAACCAATGAACTGAAGGGTCATTAGTGCATCCAAAAATAATGGCATCTACATAAACCAAAACAACTAATAAATCATTGCCTTCAGACTTATTGTATAGATTATTGTCAACTGTACCTTTCTCGAACCCTTTGTCTTGTAGAAATTTGTCCAGTCTATGATACCATGCTCGTGGTGCATGTTTCAGTCCATATAATGCCTTTTTCAACTTACAAACATAGTCAGGATTATCTGTTAGTGAAAATCCTTCAGGTTGCTCCACATATACATATTCTTCTATATATCTAATAAGAAATGTTGACTTAACATACATCTGATATACTTTAAAGTTCTAATGATAGGCATAAGCAAGAAACATTGTGATGGCTTCCAATCTTGCCACTGCTGCAAAAGTTTTATCAAAAATATTGTCCTTCAACTTGTGCATACCCCTTACAAACCAATCTGGCTTTATTCCTAACAATTTGTCCTTGTTCATTCATTTTGTTCTTAAACACCCATTTGGAGCCAATTACATTATTATCTGTAGGTCTAGGAACAAGATCCCAAGTATTGTTCTTCTCAATCTGATCCAGTTCCTCATTCATTGATTTTAACCAATTTACATCTTTACTGGCTTCATCAAAATTCTTGGGTTCCACCATGGATATGAAGGCTATATGTGATTGCTCGGTGTCTTTGATTATCCTTCTCCTGGTTTGTACACCTTTGTCTTTCTCACCAATTATCTGACTTGCAGGATAATTCTTTTGAGTAATTCTGGAGGAAGGATTTGATGTTGTCTGTTGATTTTAGTCTGCCTGAGTATTTGTATCTTCATCTGACTCAAAGTATTCTTTTTCCGATTCTTGGACTTGTTCATCTTCAACTTAAACTATATCCTTTGTTGGTGATTCAATATTGTTCACCTCTCTTACTGGGACGCCTTCATCAACTTTTATGTCAATGCAATCAACCAATTTATGCAACCTCTTATTATAGCATCTGTATCCTTTATTGTTTGTAGCATACCCTAAGAAGATGCCTTCATCAGCCCTCTCATCATGCTTGCTAAGGTTTTCATTATTATTCTTTATGTAACACTTACTTCCAAAGACTTTGAAGTGTTTGATTGAAGTAGGTATTCGATACCACAGTTCATAAGGTGTCTTGTCACTATGTGGTCTGAGGTGAGCTTTGTTAAGAATATGAATTTCTATATGTATTGCTTCTACCCAGTAGGTTTGACCAATGTTCTTCTCATTCATCATTGACCTGGCCATTTGCTGAACTGTTCTGTTTTACCTCTCAGCTACTCCATTTTGTTGTGGAGTTCTTGGGATTGTGTATTCTCTCTTAATCCCATGTTTATCACAGAATTCCTTGAAATCACTTGACATACTCCTCCTCTGTCTGATCTTACAACCTTTAATATGTTGCTTGTTTTATTCTCAGTTAAAGCCTTAAATATTTTAAATTTCTCAAATGCTTTAGCTTTTTCTTTGAGAAAAGCAACCCAAGTGAGTCTGGAGTAATCATCAATGATCAGCATGAAGTAGTTTTCCTTCCCTGTGCCTTCCTATCTTGATGGTCCACATAAATCCATGTGAACTAATTGGAGTGGTTTATCTGTTGAAGTAGAGCTCTTGGATTTAAACTATGTCCTAGTTAGCTTTCCTACTTGGTAGGGTTTACACATAAAATCTTGTGGCTTTGATATTCTTGGAAGATCTTTTACTACCTCAAGATTTTTGGGCTTGATTAAGTGGTCAAAGTTTAGATGTCTAAGTCTTTTATGCCATAACCAACTTTCATCATGTTTGCTTAGATGACACTCTTCTCTATCTTTTTTCAGCACATATACATTATTATATGTCCTTATGCCTTTAGCCACCACTTGTCCTGAGTTTACAGACTTTATCTTACAATCTTTCGAAGTGAACACCACTTCACATCCTCTGTCACACATTTGACTTACACTGAGAAAATTATGTTTCAGCCCATCTACCAGCAGAACATCTTGGACTTTTCCTTTGTCATTACTTAAACTCACCATCCCTTTACCCTTGATTTTACCTAGTTCATCATTTCCAAAGGTCACATTTCTTGTTTTGATTTTACTTATGGACATAAATGTATCCTTGTCTCTAGTCATGTGCTTGGAATATCCATTGTCTATATACCAGGGGTCTTTTTGTTTTTGAGTTGAAAGTACTAGACCACATTTTTCACAATCTTTCTTTTTCCATGTGCTGGCATTTCTAGCTAAGGGTTTTATCCTTGGATCTGCTTTGTAATTCTTCAGATGGCAGTTTGCAGCTTTGTGGCTGAAGTTATGGCAGTTATAGCATTCGAGCTCAATGTTCAATAGTTCAAAGTAATTGGTGCAGCTTTGTCTACTCATTGGTTGTTTAGTTCTATGTTGTAGATATTGTTTGTTTCTTGATCTCCTCGGTTGCATGTTGTAAATTTTAAACCTGCGAAGTAAAGCAATGCATATATATTCTTAAGCAATACAGAAATTAATCAATGGCTCATACACAGAATACACAGAGATCTTTACCGGAAACCCTCAAC
>JZKD02S1672905.1:610826-633345 GCA_000966675.3 Picea glauca
TTATGGTTGCATCTCTGATATATTTCTGTTATATTACTAGATATACGCGATATCTCTGTGCATTTCTTTATTATATCTCCGCTCTCATTTCGTGCCGAAAATAATCCGGATCATGCCATGTGTCACTCGGATTTGTGATTTGCGCGTACTTGAAATGTCGAATCAAATTGATACTTGTCATTGTCTGATTGTGCCATGTGTCCTTGCTGACGTGGATCCTCATTCACTTCAGTACTTCGACCTTCAAGACTTCAGGTATTTCGACTTTTCAAGTCGCCAATTCTTCCGAAGTGAGAATCCCCGAACAGTAACCTCCTCGCAACTTTTAGACCCAAACTAAATGTTGTTCGTCGATCATGTTCCTAGATTGACGGCTCAATCTTTCTGCAATGTTGCTTTTGTAGCTTATCCTGTCCTTCCACTTTAAATGATCCAAAAAATGACAGAACTTTACATAAATGAGATCTCAGATCTTACCTCGCTTATCCAATCCTTCCACTTGAAAATGATCTGACGGCTGACGGGAATTCGGGTTTGATCCGACAGCTGAGGGGTATTCGGATAATCAAATTCTCAACCTTTTAGCCCCGCTTATCCTATCCTTCCACTTTAAAGTGATCCAACGGTTATGAAAACACTCGAAGCAGATCAATAGTTGATGATGATTGCGAAACCACAACTTGCGAGTGATTTAACTCGTCACCCAAACTCTGCAATTTGAAGTTGTGCGTTGTTGGTGAGTCAACCACAATCGTCAATCTTCGAGGCTATAAGATATGACGGTCCTGACTAATTGTGGGATTGGAAATAGCACGATATTTAATTATTCCTTCAATTTCCGCAATATATCCCTATCGTTGATCTGGCGATTGCGCATCTGACAGTCATGACTTAATCCCACTTAATATGATCGTTTGTTAGATCAACCACAATCGTTGATATTTGGGTTTATGAGATCTGACGATCTAGACCAATTGTGGGATTAGAACTAGCGAGTTATTTAATTCTACTTTCGCTCTTCGCAATTCATCCCTATCGTTGATCTGGCTTGCAGATCCGATGGCCACGATCCTCCTTCTGAGAAGCTTTGATCTCTGCATATTGTTTGCTCTTCCTTCTGAGCTTATGCTTTGTCTGTTTTCCATCGTCGTTGCTTTTCTTGCCATCAATAACAAGCACACTCTTCTTGTAAAACATGACAACAAGTATATTAACATCATAACCATCCCCTAAATCAGAAGCAAAATGCTTGAAATGTTTCAAAAAATGACAATTTTGGAAATAAAAACTTGTTGGTATTAGAGTTTGCAACCTTAAATTGCTCGGAAGAAGGAAGAAACGACCACCAATCTAAAGCTGGACAGAGCAAGAAACTTCATGAAAATGCTTTGAATGAGTGACCAGGCCCATCGCGTCAAGGCCTATAGAGCGAATCCATGCATGTTGGAGTGAATGCCTGGATCAAAATAATGTCCTTTGGATTGTGTGAGACCTGGTTCATTTAATCCCCCATGTCGTCGACCTTCCAATATCAATAAAACCCACCTCATATTCAATTAAGGGATGGGAAGGAGTTTAATACTCCCATTAACCTTTATTTCCCCTTTCCTTAGGTTGGCTCCCTCGGTTTTTTTATCAGCATTAGAATTTAACTATATTTTTATATGACAAAGGGAGTAATCTTAAAAAAAAAAATAGGAGAGCAAGGATCCTTGATATGACGTCAGCGTAAACATTACCCCCAACAATATTCTTATGGACAATTGCCCTAATTACCATCATAGAATCTCCACATATTGTTATCTTTTGAACCCCAGCCGAGAGAGCTAGTTTGATGCCTTCAAAGAGTACATAAACCTCCACCTCATTGTTTGTCATTGTATCTAAACACTATGCATAACTAATTATGGTATGATGATCTAGGGGATCAAAATTTGCTCAAAAATTGAAGGGCTCGGAATTGCTTCAAAACGGACACATGCGTAGGCCTCATCCTCACGATCCCAACGCAACTTGAATGGGTTCAAACGGACGTCGCATGAGTGAGATATTGTGTTCTGTCCATTTTTCCAAACAAGCAAAATTTTACTGATTGTACAGTCTGTACAGTGCTGATGTGGCATGGTACGGTCCCACACGTGGCAGGTGACGTGGACTGTCCACTCTGTAGAGGTGCTGAGTTGGTAGACTGACTGGGCAAGCTATGTGGAAAAGTACATGGATGAGTGGTTTGTTGACACATGGTGTCTGGGTGGCAAGTGATATGGTGCCATGTAGCCTAGTTGTGGGTTTCCACATGGCACCCCTCCAGTATATAAAATTTTGTGGTAGTCTACGAGGGTCGAACCACTGACCTCGTGGGCATGGCATAGTCTCTGCATAGTTTGGGCCACCAACTCGCCTATGTAATAGTTATTACCCCTAAACATTGAAATATTTATTTGAATTAAAACAAATGTTTGGTTGGCGGAGAAAAGGGTCAGGGCTGAGCCTGAGCCCACCGTTCATTTCACAGCTTACCACTCCATATAAACTTTGGCGAACGCAGGGTTTAATACTTATAGCAAACCAACGGTCATGTTGCCACACGCCCAACCAAGTGTCAACACAACATGATTTTCCACAATAGGCCTGAGATAGGCGATGGGACGTGACCATATGGCCCCCCATGCGACCAACACCTCCTCTCTAAGGGGTGCTAATCATGCTAACAGTTTGCCATGAATTGCGGGATGTGTGGTGTGCTGGGTTTTTGGCCTAGTGACGCTGCGAGAGCCGTGTTAGTCACACACAGGTCTGAATTGGAGAACCAAAGACAACAAGTTTGAAGGGGAAATTTTTCAACACGATATCTTCTTCATTTTTTGGCCAAACCGGGTGCAGAAAGAGCCCAGCTAGGGGTTTTTGGATGTTATGGATCCATTGGAGCCATCTATTTGGAATTTTGAGCATTTTTTTTATCACTTTGAGCAAATAATATAAAATATCCATTGGAAGTTGGACTAGGAGATGTAGCCCAAGAGAGGGGTGAACTCCTTTATCATTTGATGTGTTATGTGTTTACTGATGTTTGTTATTTGTTGGTTATTATGTGCATCTTAAGTGTGAAAACTCTCTAGTTTATGTGTTTTAAAAATGATCCTTTTGCCCAAGCACACATAATTAACACTTACAAATACTTTAAAATATACAAGTATTCCTCATTTTTAGATCAAGTTGGTATCATAGCATAGGTTTCTGAAGGCTTGATTGTTTGCAAGTGTTTTGTTTTCTGATGCTTCCAAGGTTGAAGCTCACAAGAGGAGAAGGTCAACTTATAGATCCAAGTTCTCAACTTTCAAGAAGGAGAAATACAAAATCAACTCAAGCTTCAAGGAGATATTCACCAAGTATGGCTCATGAGGAGAGTCATGGAACTCTTCCTTCAGATGAGGAAACTTTCAGAAAATATTTCTATGATATGACTGAGATGGTGAAAGTTTTATTTGAAGAAAGAAATGCAAGATTGCAAGGTGAAAGCTCCAACCCTCCAAAGGGAAATGGAGATAGTGGTGATAAAACTCCAAAGAGAAATGGAGGGAATGGTGATTCTCCACCTCCATCTTCCACCTCTTCTACCATTTCACAACCATCTCCAAATTCTCCAAAAGAACATGGTAAAACTCCTCTACAAACCCCTTTTCTTAAGCTTGATGTTAAGTTTGAATTGGATATGTAAAATGGAGAGGTAAATGCTGAGAAATTGGATAATTGGATTCGTCATATTGAAGTGTATTGTAGGATACAAAGGATCACAGATGATGAAACTAAGATTCATCTTGCTTATTTAAGATTGGACAATGCAACACTCATTTGGTGGGAAGCCAAAACTCAAGAGGACATGAAGAAACATGCTAAAGGTTTATCCTCTTTGAATGATTTTATTGTTGCACTTAAAAGCCAATTTTATCCATTAGCATACATGCACAAAGCTATTATGGATTGGAAAAACTTTAGACAAGTTAAAGGGAAAAATGTTCAAAGTTATACAAAAGAATTTAGAATAAGGGGTTTGATTTTGGGTATAGATTTGTCTTCTCAAGAAACTTTACTCAGATATATTGGAGGATTGCATAGCTACTTGAGGCACACAATACTTATGTTTAACCTTACAAGTCTATATGAAGTTTGTGTACAGGCAACTCATTTGGAAGCAACAGGGAGGAATGAACCTCAAGAAGGCAGCAAGAAACCTTTTGTTCATGTGTTATAGCAAGATTTGCCTCACCATTGTTATCTTGCATAGAGGGCCTTTTTCCATTTCCCTATGTAGACTTATCAACCCCTTTTTGATAAATCCAAAGCCAAATATATATATTTTTCCACATATACACTCCCTAACTGATTTGCAAGATGCGTATACGCTTGCTACTCCACTACAACTCGCGTATATCGGGATTTGTGCCAGAAAATACAAAATGAGGTTGGGTTTCCATGTCACGATAGAAGATCTCTGATCTTTGGCCTTCCATATACTAGAAACATTCTGACTTGACCCTTCAGTTGCATTCTAGAGGCTATAAGAGCACAATTTAGAGCTATGGAAAAATAGGAGAAAGCATTCAACTTTGAGAGCAAAGTTACTCTAGAGAAATACTTCATATTGAGTCTACATCCCTTTGTCCCTCAAGTTTGAACATAGTGTTCAGCCCCCAATCTCTTTCCTTATTGTCGAGAGGACCTTATTACCTCTTTGCTATGAGCTTGCCTTTGGTGGAGGATTGAAGTGGTGGAGACCTAGTTGGAAGGAACTTGGTTTCTTGGTTTCAAACCGTGCCGACACGGAAGTCTGTAATGTTCATACTTCTGTTGATCAATTATTAATAGAAATACTCCTTTCCCGTCCTATCGATATCTTGCATATATATGATTATTATCCATGGGCATGTTTGTAATGTTTATTAATTGATTGTGCTATCTGATGTGCTAACTCATTTTATATATTGTCACTACATACTTGCATCGCTTGTTTGTTGAGAACTTCTTGCAGGTGTAAAGCTTTGGGTCAAAGTGCTCAACGGTGGAACGACATCGAACGATTGGATCGAGGTAGGCTTCTTCCTCGTATTGCACATTAGTTTATATAGCACATGTTGGAATTGAGTTGATTTCTGTAGTCATACCTGTCTGTTGTGGTTTACCCTTGGCCATAGAGATTTTTTCCCTTGTAACAGAAATGGCAACTCCTCTGGGGATAGATCTTCCTTCTAAGGGTTGAAGTATTTTTTTTCTTCTTACATTGCTCTTTTTCCTTTGTGTTTCTTGTCATATCACAGTTGGACAGAGTTTGTTCACTCTGGGTCTGAGTTTTTCTGCCTTTTACCCTTGCCTAGCCTTGTTTTAAAAAGATATACGCCCTTTTTTCCCTAATAGTCACGTATACACGCTTGTTGTCCCACTGCAAGAGGCATATATATGCCCTTTTCTCTTGAACAATCTCATATACCACTTCCCCTTGCTTGCTTGCTTGGTTTAGTGATTGTTGGGTAGGTTTTGAGGATCACTGAGGCTTCTTAGGTCTCTGTGGTGCCTGTTGAGATTATCTGGGACGACAGGAAACCTGTTTGGAGTTGAATTTTTGGGCGACGTCTTTCTCTTTGTTTTCCATTTTTTATTTGTCCTTGGTAGTTGGGTTGTCTTCTTAGTTGCTTGGTATTCTGCTCGAGTGATTGCTTTTATACACAGTAGAAGTTATATATCAAGTCGCTTATCAGTCCATGCATTTTCTTTTTAATACATTGAAAATACAAAAAAAATAGGTATTTTTCATTGGTTGGTATTTTTGTCTTGGAACCTTTATCATTAGCTTAGCACATTTAGCAAAAGATTGCATTTTACTTATGAGTTGCAAAGTTAAAATTGAATATTGCACTATTTTTATTTAGCATATCATTCACTGAAAAGTTAAAATTAGGCTTTGCATTATATCTATTTTTATTTTCATGCAGAGTCATAACACCATGAGTTTCATTTCCATACCTTTTTGAGTAATCATGGCCAATAAAATTTACGCTTTAAACTAAAATTGATTAGTAACGATTTTATTGTTTAGGGTGCACAAACTATCCTAGGATTTAGTGCCTTGGAATAGAATTTTGTGAGTAAAATTCTCCAAGGCAATTAAATCAACATATGTGTATGAGACAGGGAGTTGAGAAATCCATTGTGTAATTGGTAATATCAGGAGGCTCCACTCACACTGGAGTTAAGCATGAGGTCGCGCGAATTTTGTTGAAGGGATAACCCCTGGATACTCACCTAGCGTCAGAGATATTTCTGTGGATTTATTCATATTTGGGGATCTTGCTAGTATCCATACCTTTGTGAGAGGTGGTACTTTCAAGGTTTCAAGCTTTGCTACCCTACCCATATGGTAATCTAGACTTACAACTGTTCACCTGTGCATCGGTTATACAGTGGTTGATTAGTTGCTTGACTTAGTTTTCTCATAGGTTACTTGCAGGGGTTATTCTTCTTGTATCCTGGGTCAGATAGGGGTCGGACAGCACACAACCTTTATGGAAGATTACCTCTCCGGGGGGAACTGACCGACTGGTTGTTACGCCTACGAGGGCCCTTATAACTGATTTTGTTACCTCCAAACTTTAGCAAGGAGTCTCAAGTCCCTCCTAGACGAGGCATACCTTCTTTAGCGAGGGAGGCCACTCAGCCACTTTAGCCCATTTGCATGCATATTGTTCATTTGACTTTTTGGTATGTTCTTTGATTACTAGTTGGCCTTAGGATATATTTTTATTTGTTGAGAGTCATAAGTCGTCATGGAGTCGGAACAACTTCCTCGCAGGTCTCGTCGGTTGTTACAGTTACCACCGCTTTTCAAGCTATTGCCTTCTAAAAGGCGTAGAGTTATTGGGAGTGGTACACACACATCCACTTTTTAGACTTGTGATCCCACAAGGATGAGTATTGAGTCTAGTCTTCAGAACACTGGGAGTTCATCAACTCCCAATCCCACTATAGTTAATTTCACTCCTTCGACACCTGCAGCCGCTACAGTTGCAGTGTTGGAGGCCTACATCGGTACTATGGCTCGGCCTGTAATCAATGCTTCATCTCTTGCCTCTAACCCTTTTGGGGGTTTTGGCCACTCACTGAGTTACAATGTTCAGACCATCTCCATGGCTACTAGTCCATTTTATTATGGTATGCCAAGTTTCACTTCGCAGTTTTCAACTGCCATCCCAGCTGCTGGCCATAATGCTAGATTTGGACTTAGGGGCACTACACATCCTTACACTCCTTTTCTGTTTGGTATCTCTCATGTTCCCCAAGCAAATCCTAATGTAGGAAGTGTTCCCTTCCTTAACCTCAGGTCTAATCCTTCTATGGTTGGATGGAACAACCAAGTTGGCGGACAAGTTCCGCCCTATATCCCTATCCCCTCGGTGCCAAATTCGACCACTACTTTTGGCATAATGAATCCACTTCAATCCTCCGAATTCCCACCTGGAGGAGGTCAGTCTTATGTCTTGGGCACCCCCTAACCTGGATCTAATCTAGTTGGGGGTAGTGTTAACAACCCTCAGTTTGGAGCTAATCCAACTGGGGGCAATTTTCATAACCCTTATCAGAACATTCCTACTAGAATGATGCCCAATCCATCTTTCACGAATCCACCCGGAGGAGGGTATTTTAATTCCGGACAAGGTTTTGGTCCTCACCAAAATCTTGGATGGAATGCAACTCCTAATACTCAGTCTTTTGCAGGAGGATGGGGTCAAATTTCGCAGCCCCGTATCCCCTTTCTGGCCATGCTTAATCTGCCATATTTGTCTAAACTAATGAACGACCTGGTGAGTCATGATCCCACATGGTCCCCTGTCCCCACCAAGCTTCCGTCAGACATTCCAAAGTTTGAGGGTAAGAATGGCGAGGACCCTGGTGATCACATCACTACTTTTCACCTCTGGTGCTCATCGAATTCTTTGAATAACGATTCTATTAGATTACGATTGTTTCAACGCATGCTTATAGGGATTGCGTCACAATGGTATATAGAGATACCTAGGGGGATATATGGTTCTTTTCAACAGTTAGTGCTAGCCTTTCTTAACCATTTTCAACTACCCATTCGTTACGATGTTGGCCTTAAACTTTTGTCAACTTTACGCCAGGGTATCGGCACTCATATTTCGGACCATATCGAGGAATGGCGTAGGCGAAAACGATTAGTTAAGACTCCCATACCCCTGACCTTTCTTTTAGAATGGTTTTTAAAGTCTTTGCACCCTCCTATTTCAAAGGACGTTGCTACTTCCAGGGTCTTCAACGAGGAAGAGGCCATTTTTAGAGCCCAGTAATTCGATTTGATCTATGCTCAGTCTGGGATGTTATATCACCTTCTTCTCGATGCACCGTGGTCGACTCATGATCCTAGACAGAGTCTTGGGCCCCATGTCGATGGCAATGTGGGGTCCACCAATGTAAAGTCCGCAGACTCGACAATGAAGTCTGCCAGAGAGCCAGCTTCATTTGGATCCTCCAAACCCACCCAATCTGCAAATGTACATTCCGTTCAGTTGTCGAAAAACCCAAATGGTGACCACCAACCAGATGGGAATAAATGGAAAGGTCAAAATAATCATAGAGGTGGGAAGGATAAACCTAAGGACAAGAATAATAATGGAAAAAAGAACAATAATGCTGGAGAGGGAAAGAAAGAAAAGTGTAAGGTTAAGTTTCCTTGTAAACTTTGTACTGATGATCACCTTACACACTTATGCCACAAACTTGTGGAGGTTGCGGAGCCTTTAAATATTTCACCCATTGTACTAATGAATCCTTTTCCTCACAACTATCACTTAGCCTCAAGTTCTTCGAACAGTAGAAATGTGCCTGGTGGGAGTCAAAACCCACCACCACAAGATGGCGACCGTGTTTGTATCAATATGGTCGACGCAAAAATCGATATAGCCACTCGCTCTCGAGATTATGGCTCTTCCAAATCTAATACCAGCCTAGAAGCTCCTCCTACACCCCCGGAGATGAATTTACAGATCAAGAAACCAAAGCCACCGCCTCGTATTCCGAAAGGAGTATTCAAGCGCTCTACCCATAATCCTAACGCTAGAGCCGCCCAAAACTACTCTATTGTTGAATAACTGGGCCAAACACCTTGTGCGATGTCTGCTTTGGAGGTACTCTAGACATGTCCATCACAGAGGAATGCCTTACTATCTGCCTTAGGAGCTCTAGAAACTAGTAGCTCGAAGATCATCAAGTTTGATGTCACGGACTTGAAGCCTCGTTTACCCTACCATGTGTCTTTCCAAATCCATGTGGAGTATTCTAAATATACCATCAAATGAGCGGTCGTTGATGAAGGTGATGTCCTTAGTGTGTTGGAAAGCTATCATTTCTCCAACCCTTTCAAAGTTGTCGACCATGTTGACCGCATTCGACAGTCATTCCTTCTGCCCTCATGGTATTATCCCCGCCTTTTCGGTCCAGTTAGGTGGGAAGATGGTAGAGGTGGAAGTAGAGGTAGTTAATGCACCTCTCGATTATAACCTGTTACTAGGTCACAATTGGACTTATGCTATGGTCATCGTCGTATCGTTCATTTTCTGCAGACTTTGTTTTCCTCATCAGAGGAAGAATGTAACAATCGACCAGTTAGCCTTTTCGTACTCTAGCTCGAACGCATCGGTTGGACCGTCGATCCCTGTGGTCGACAATTCTCAGCTGCCAACTGAGAATATCGGTGTCGGAATGTATTCCTCCCTCATGGGTACTTTCAACTTCTCGGCACCGACTCACCACATTTACGCCATGTCTAGTACGCCTGCTTCAGTAGAGAAGTCCATCCCTTTCTGCACTTCTTATTCTAGTGACCCTTGGACCCTACCTTATCCAAGTTTGTCGATTGAAGGTCAGTCGCATGTTGGCATGGCTATGCCACGATCGGCAACAAAGATTACATGCCAAGTTATCCTTGACTCTTCTGTCGATCACGATCTTGTTCCCTTGCAGACGGTCGAGGAGGATCCAGTTCTTAGGCTCATGTGGGCCACTTCGTTATCTTGTTCACATGATTTCTTGGATGAGACTTTGCCTTCGGATGAAGCCATCCTTGAAGCCATGAATGTTTCTGAGAGACCTTGGGACGATATGCATCATTGATCTTATTTTCTCCCAAGTCTTGAAATAATTGAGCAAGATGATTTTAGATCTACCCTAAGTGAGATAGTCGGTCACACCGTAGTTCCACTTGATACGAATGGCATTTACGCCGGAGGGAATATGGCGAGTATTTCTTCTACCGTCCAGAATGATATCTCTCGTACCCTTGGCAAGATCGAAAATGTAAATATAGGTGCAGATTGTTCGCCAGAAGAGATTATGATCAACACCAACCTCTTCAAAGAATTTCAAGACGTATTCGCTTGGTCATATGAAGAGATGCCAGGGATCGACCCTTGTATTGTTAAACATGAGATTAGGACTTACTCGGATGCTAAACCCATTCGACAACATCTTAGAGATGTTAATCCTAGGAAGGCCCCCTCTATTAAGGCAGAGGTAGAGGAGCTACTTAATGTCGGCTTGATCTACCCGGTTCCCTTGCCAGAATGGGTATCCAACCCCGTTCCCGTGATTAAAAAGCAAGGAACCATCCACGTTTGTATGGACTTTCGCAACCTGCACAAGGCCTGTCCTAAAGATAACTTCCCCATGCCTTTCATTGATCAAATTCTTGATGAGTGTGCGGGAAGCGAGATATTTTCTTTTATGGGTGGAATTTCAGACTATAACCAAATCCAGATCAAACCCAAAGACCAACATAAGACGGCATTCATATGTCCTTGGGGCACATTTACATACTGGAAAATGCCTTTCGACCTGAAAAACATCGTAGCAACCTTCCAACGAGCCATGAATTTCACTTTTCATGATCTCAAACACATATTCGAATCTTACCTTGATGATCTTGCTGCTCACTCTCGCAAGAGAGTGGATCATGCTACGCACCTTCGACTGGTTTTTGAAAGATGTCGCTACTATAGAATTCGACTCAATCCTCATAAATGCATATTTTGCGTTAGATCTGGCTGTCTCTTAGGATTCTTAGTCTCCGAGACAGGAATCATGGTAGATCCACTTAAGGTTGAGGCAATTCTTCAGTTGCCTCCCCCACACACGATTAGACAGCTTCAAGGTTTACAGTGGAAAGCTAACTTTTTGCGTCGGTTTATTGTGAATTATGCCAATATCACTAAGGGTTTCATGCACCTATTGAAGAAAGACACCCCGTTTATCTGGGATGAGCGAGCCCAGAAGTCTTTTGAGGCTTTAAAGAAAGCCTTGGTATCGGCTCGTCTGCTGAAATCTCCTGATTACAGTAAAGATTACTTGTTGTATATCGCCGCGTCTGAAGAGACCATTGGTATGGTTCTAGTTCAGGAGGATGATAAGCTCCGCGAGCAGGTCATCTACTATCTCAGTCGAAATTTAGTCAGTCTTGAACGTAATTGCTCACACGTTGAAAAGCTAGCTTTGGTTGTCATCCATGTAGTCCAACGTTTACGACACTATATATTGCTTTGCAAAACCATTGTGGTTGTTGATGTTAACCCATTTCAATACGTCCTCACTAAACGTATCATAGGCAGAAATATAATAAATGGATTGTCATCTTACAAGAATGTGATCTCGACTTTGCTTCGGCCAAGTCCAAAAAATCACTAGTTTTTGCAAAATTAATATATGATTTCCCATGATTAGACGAAGATGTTTATTCATGTCGATTCGTTCGCAGATGAACACATTTTCCTCGTCTCGTCGTCCGACCCCTGGTATGGAGATATTGTTTTATATCTTCAAACCTTCAAGTTCGCTCAGCATCTCTCGCGAGATGATCGACGACGTGTTAGATACCAAGCCAAAAAGTATACAATCGTCGGTGAGACTTTGTATCATCGAGGAATAGATAGTATCTTATGTAGTTGCTTAACTCACGAGGAAGTCGAGTTAGTCCTTAATGATTTCCACAAAGGAGCTTGTGGTGGTCATCTATCTGAGCTTGCAACAGCCCAAAAAATCTTGTGAGCCAGTTACTTCTGGCCCACCATATTTAAAGATTGTATTGAAGTGGTTAAGAAGTGTCACCCTTGCCAAGTATTCACTCGAAAAATGCGCTCGCACCCAGCCCCTCTTCACCCAGTCGTTACCGACGGTCCCTTCACCAAGTGCGGAGTAGATTTCGTTGATTGCAACCCAACTTCGGCTAGGGGGCATCAACACATTATCATGGCTATCGACTACTTCACCAAGTGGTCTGAAGCCATGCCTACCGTGAAATCCGATGGGGAGACTCGAGCTTTTTTCGTATTCAACCAAATTATCGCCCGGTTCAGTATCCCAAGTGAGATTGTCACTGATCATGGCATTTACTTTCAAAATGAAATGATGGTAGAACTAGAATCTAAGATGGGGTTTAAACATGATCACTCATCTCCTTATAACCCCCAGGAAAATGGGCAAGTAGAGGCCGTCAATAAGTCTCTCAAGACCATCTTGCAAAAAACTGTCTGTCAAAGCAATTCCAACTGGCACATCATGTTATATCCCGCACTTTGGGCATACCGAACCTCGATTAAGACTGCCATCGGTTTTCCTCCTTTTTAGTTAGTACACGGTGTGGAGTCGATACTTTATGTTGAATGTGAAATCCCTTCTCTCAAATTGGCAGTTGAGCTCCTACCTGACACTTCGGATTTAGAATGACGCCTTGTACACCTAGAGAGTCTTGACGAGCAACGTCGGGATACCTTTATGGATATCGAGGAAAACAAGAAACATGTCAAGGTTCAGTATGATAGGTTTGTCTGTCCTGGGTTATATGTTGAGTGTGACTTGGTCCTCTTGTATGACCAAGCCAAAGAACCGCTAGGGGCAGGCAAATTTAAACCCATGTGGCACGGTCCTTATATCATGCGACATGTTCTAGAAAAAGGAGCCTACGAGTTGGAAGATTATGAAGGGAATAAATTGGATGAGCCGAAAAATGGGCTCTACTTAAAAAGGTATTACGCTTGAGCCCTGGCCTTGGGCAAAACCCTTTGTATACTAATGTAAATTTAGTGCATATACACCTTTTCCCCTTTTTTGTCTTTGGCTTGCTTATCAAGTTTTCCCTTTTGTTTGCAGATGTCAACGGAGCCTTTGGTCTACGTAGGATTCGCAGACGAAGCCAGTCGTCATACACAGAACTTAGCTTCCGTCGCTTGGGTGATTTACTCGCCCGAGGGTCTGCTGGTGTCTTCAGGTGGTGTATGCCTAGGGCCATCCATGAATAATGTGGCCGAATACAGCGCCATCATAGAATTATTGCGTGATGCTATCTCACATGGTATTCGCTCTATAGAGGTGCTCCTGGATTCTCAGTTAGTCGTATTTCAGTTGAATGGTCATTACTGTGTGCGTGATCCGACGTTACTCCGTCGATTCCTACGGCTATATCTTTTAGAACGACAATTTGATTTTATTACATACTTTCGCATTCCTATAAATTCTAATCATGTATTTGATGCCTACACTAATTATGTTTTGAATTGGCATTTGTCACATTAATAAAACAAAAAAAACCATTAAATCAATGTACACATTGTACGATATAAGTACAGCCGAAGATCCCTCTTTGTATATTTCCAAAAAATATGGTGTTTTATATTACAAAATTGGGGCTAAAACCCTCAAAAATACATATACAACCGATATACATGTCCCATGACATCTACGCCTGTGGCGCCAGATGAGTCTCATGATAGAAAACCACGATGTTAGTGAGATGCCGGAAGAGTCGTACCCATGCTCTAGGTACACCGACAACCTGCCTCTGCATGGCTTCAGGCAGATCCTCCACTTGAACCATAGGAATCCTCTGTGTCAAACGCGACAGATTGTCCTGCATGTTCTGAAGGACTCTCTCTGCCTCTCCTCCCACTGCCTCATCTCCCTTGTGCCTCCGCCTATGTCGTAGGAATCCCTCTGGCCATTGCGGACCCACGTCTGCAACCATGCAAGTATCGAGTTAATATTTAAAAACATCATCCAAAAATATTTTTGTTCTTTTAAATACAAAAATACAAAAAATGAAATATATAAAAAATATTGTTTACCTATGGTGTCGTAGGTGGCTCCTGGTGGAAGTGGCATATCAGGATCACCTCTGAAATCAATTCCCGCATAGGAATAGTCATCTAGAGCTATGATTCATCTCCTCCACCAGAAGAAAAAATCATCGTTGTAGGGTGTCACCACCCTACCTCCCCCCTGTCGTCTCATGACCTCGATCGATCGTGCCATAGCTGGATCACGTGGCCCTCTAGGAATGATCTCCACTATAGGTCCCAGGCTTGGGATCCGCTCGAAAAAGAAGCTACAAAGGATAGAGGCAAACCTGAAGTTTCGCTTTACCCCCTGCTTGCACTCTATCAGCTGACCTTTCATATTGGTCAGCAGTGAGGTACACCAATCATACACGGTAGGTCTCACACACTCCAGTGTGTAAAACATAAGCGATCTCGATGCTTGATGCAGCAAGTTCGATCCTATGATCCTGGTAAGCACGAGCACAATAATCTTCAAGCTGAGGTTACCTATAGCCCGGATAGGGATTTGACTTCCCACCATGGGAATCCCTGCAACACAGTGGGCCTCGATGTATTCTTCGACCTTCATCCCACTCCCAGCCCCACATGACTTGAGGTCCATGACCTCTCCTCGACGTTAAAGTTCTGTAAAGAAGTAGATGTCCTCTACTTCGATCCTTAATGGTTGTCCATCAAGGATAAATCTCTCGCTATCTGGATCCCAATAGCCCACCAACATTTCCAATAACCTCACTTGGGCCCTCATTCCTTTGAGATCCCAAAACTTGTATAGACCACATCTTTTTAATGCCGCTTGAGCCACCGAATCCCCATCCACTACTGCATCTACCTCCTCATGCTCTCTCTCCCTCCACTCCAACACCGTGCTGCAAAAACCAAATCAATTTTTGAGTTAGAAACTTATTTTTTGCCATTTTGTGCACGTATACACGGGTTATCCAATAACATTTGTGGGTAGGGCCTGATATACGATCCTTGTAGTTCACACAGGGGTGTATATTTGGTCGTATACACGACATATTAGTAGAAACCTGTGTATACCGAAAAACTCAATTTGCGCCCTCAAAAACTAAAATAATGGAGGCTAATTCAAAATTGTAAACCATTGAATTTGAAGAGGATGGGATGAAGAGTTACTTGGACCAGATGGTTTGTGATTCCATTGCCTATTGCTCCCGCGATCGTCGTTTGAATTCTGGAGGTATGTTAGTCCAGATTGCACTATTTTGGGTGAAAATGAAAATGACATAGTAAATTTTGATTTTATTACTATTTATAAAACATTTTTACCCGTTTGATATAGTTTTATGCTATTATTTTGTCTAAAGGACTAATTCAAAAATGGTTTCAAGCTGGTTTTTGTAGTTTCGACTCAATTTTCTTATAGATTTCAACATCATGGTTGGTCATTCGTCTCCTCAGGCATGTATATTCATAACCTAGCATATAGGATAGGTATTCACTACATCGTGCAGTTTTGGATTTTCCTTCAATTACCACTTTTTACGCCTTAGGTACGAACCCATTTATTGCGACGCATTAACCTCCATCTACTATCATAGCATCGTTAATAAATGGTAGAGACTTACCAAACATGGGTACCCTAGTTAGAACCTCTTTGTCATTTGGTGCCCATGCCGAGATTTTTCCTTAGGACCAGGGAGTCCTTTAGAATTTGATACATGACTTTACAATGAGACTCATTTCTCATTCATGCACACGCGGCCTTATTACCCACAGACTCCCAAAAAACGAGTCTCAGTTAAGCTCTTTTCCGACTCGTTATTAAAAATTGAAAATATCATCGAGTGATTTGTCTCTTTCACACTCGTTAAAATTGGATTTGAAAGATCATGAGTCTTAGTTAAGCTCTTTTCCGACTCACTATAAAAAATGGAAAAGATCGCTGAGTAAACTTGTTTTTTTCACACTCGTAAATTAGATTTGAAAAGATGTTTATTTGGCACAAGTTTACCCCTTTTTCACACTAAGTAGACTAAAAGATATAAAAAGGGACATTTTTTGGCATTAAATTGCGATTGCATCTCATGCCCTTGCTTACAGTATTGAGCCTTTAGCCGGTTCTCGCTTTGCATTATAAACCATGGAACAAGCAGTTTGAATCCTCAACCAAGCATAGCCTTGTTTATATCCTTCGCAATTTGAAACCCTATACCCTAGAGGGAACATCACCCCGAGTGTCCATCTCCCGCATGCATTTCCTTGCATTGAGCATAGGTATGTTCCACTGCTGGAACTAGTTTTGCTTACTTGCGACACTCGTTCCCTCCCCTGTATCATAGCATTCACTTGTTACGAAAAAACAAAAAAAGACGGGTGGGGAGGGAGTACTATATTGTAATTGGCAGCAGACGTGTCGCCTTTGAATGTAGCACAAAGTTATTGAGTCCTTGCATCATCATAATTTTGGGTTTAGCATGGCCTTAGGAAGTTGATCTCGTTACAGAATTTTCTCTACCAACTAGTTAATCTTCCAGTCACTATAGAAAACATTATGGATGCCTCCTGCATCTAGTTGTCACATCATTAAGTCTATGCTATCGGAGTCCATCATATGTCTCATGCTCTTGTTCAAAGGAAGTCTATCAACATGTGTCAGCCACTCCTCATAAATCTTTACTTTGCATGTCTACCATACCCTCAGTTTGTCTCGGAATCACATGATACTTTGGTCTTATGATGCACCTTGGCCCTACTTTCATCATTGGTAGGGCACCTTGAACCCAACAATCGACATTTCATCATGGTTCATTGACTGGGTTGTTTCCCTTGTGTTCGACGACAAGACATCTATTCACACTTTTGGATTCGTACAGTGTCTTGGATGCCATTAGCCTTATTGGTGGTTTCCTCGCCTTTGTCAGTAGTTTTTATCATTGGTTGTTATTCAGAGGGTCTTTTTCGTGTACCGCTTGCATTTGGCACATGCGAAAGATGCACAAGGTCGTTGGTTCGTGAACATGTTCTTCATCTGATCTCCACCAAATCATGAAGCTCGTCCTTTGTTCCTCGTGCTGACTGATGAGAGATGCCTTAATGCTCTCCTTTCAGCGGGTCTCTTTCCATCAAATTTAGCCATGCATTCTGGATATGAGACCTAGAGTTTTATGAGTACCTTGAGGCTTGCAGTCATTAGTGGCAGGCTCTCTCACCATTGACAAATGGGAATACGCCAATGTCTCCTAATCAATGGATCTCTCAAGTGTTTGACACCATCTCCTTTATTCACATTTGTAGATATGTACTCGGTGCCTTGATACCTACTTTCATCATTGATAGGTTGTCTCGCGTTTGTTAATGGTATACCTCAATGACCGATAATCAAATGATATCTCATCATGTTCGACCTCAACTCATTTATTCACATGACGTAGACTTTCACCATTGGTGGATTGTATTGAAGACTTGAAGACTTCACTTTGTGGACGCAGCTTTCCTGAGTTGTTGCTTTCATTTCATTGGACCAGTACCTATTTGACTTCAGTGATCATGGGAGATTAGATTGTACTCCATGGTATACATATATCTTCAGATTGATTTTGAGACTGGTTTCACTGAGCCTTGTTCATGACTATGATAGCTATTGGCATATAACTGCATTTATACTTGCCTACTCATGGCCATGAACACTTGTTGGTATATTTTCCACATGGATCTGCATTGTATTCTTGGAATCCATGTATGCAAAGTCAGTACATAATGTAATGAGCAATTGAATTCGTCCAGCTGGTTCTCTACCACTCCACACCTGGGCTATTTATAATGTATTTTGACCATCACAGATACTCCTCTGATCTCACACATTAGGGGGCATCTGTTATAGCAAGATTTTCCTCACCATTTCTATCTTGCATAAGGGCCTTTTTCCATTTCCCTATGTAGACTTATCAACCCCTTTTTGATAAATCCAGAGCCAAAATATATATTTTTCCACATATACGCTGCCTAACTGCTTTGCAAGATGCATATACGCTTGTTGCTCCACTACAGCTCACGTATATCGGGATTTGTGCCAGAAAATACAAAATGAGGTCTTGTTTCCATGTCACGACAGAAGATCTTTGATCTTTGGCCTTCCATATACTAGAAACGTTCTGACTCGGCCCTTCAGTTGCATTCTGGAGGCTATAAGAGCATAATTTCGAGCTATGGAAAAAGAGGAGAAAGCATTCAACTTTGAGAGCAAAGTTACTCTGGAGAAATTACTTCATATTGAGTCTGCATCCCTTTGTCCCTCAAGTCTGAACACAGTGTTCAGCCCCCAAGCTCTTTCCTTATTGTTGAGAAGACCTCATTACCTCTTTTCTATGAGCTTGTCTTCGGTGGAGGATTGAAGTGGTGGAGACCCAGTTGGAAGGAACTTGGTTTCTTGGTTTCGAACCATTCCGACACAAAAGTCTGTAATATCGATACTTCTGTTGATCAATTATTAATAGAAATACTCATTTCTCGTCCTATCGATATCTTGCAAATATATGATTATTATCCATGGGCATGTTTGTAATGTTTATTAATGGATTGTGTTATATGATGTGCTAAGTCATTTTATATACTGTCACTACATACTTACATCGCTTGTTTGTTGAGAACTTCTTGCAGGTGTAAAGATTTGGGTCAAAGTGCTCAACGGTGGAATGACATCGAACGATTGGATCGAGGTAGGATTCTTCCTCGTATTGCACATTAGTTTATATAGCACATGTTGGAATTGAGTTGATTTTTGCAGTCATACCTGTCTGTTGTGGTTTACCCTTGGCCATAGAGTGTTGTTCCCTTGTAACAGAAATGGAGACAAAGGAAAGAAGAAGTTCAAGGGAAATGGAAGAAAGAATGCTTCAGCCAAGAAAGAGGGAGAGAAACTCACATGTAAACAATGTTCAAAAGATGGCCATGATGAAGACCATTTTTGGAAACTTCATCCTGAAAAGAGAGCCAAAAAGTTCAACAATAAAGGGAAACAAAAGAATAATGCAACCGTACAACATGATTTAGGTTCTGATTCGGGTGATGAGACAAAGATTACAACCATGGGTTTTCAAGGTAATGATTCTATTTCAAGTACTATTTATTCAAGTAGAAATAGTCTCAATGAAACTCAACAAGAAAAAGAAAGAATAGAGATTTTCCACATAAGGGTGATTTCAAAGCATACCAATATAGATACTCTTTTTGATACTGGATCTCAAGCAAGCCTCGTATCTGAAGACACTGTCAAGAAAATAAAATTGGAAACTACTCCACATCCTAAACCATACCCTCTAGGAGGGATATGTGACAATGCCAAATTGCATGTGACAAGAAGGTGTAAACTTAGATTTTCCATCACTGCAAATTTTATAGATGAGGTAGAGCTTGATGTTATTCCTTTGGATAAATGTGGTATTATGTTGGGAAGCCCATACTTATATGATAGGAGAGCCATCTTTCATCGTCATGAGAACAAGTATCATTTGCTTAGAAATAGAGTTGAGTACATTGCTAGAGCACATACAAAGAAGTTGAATTTGTCACTTGTAAATGTCAGACAAATGAAGAGATTAGTGAGTGCTAATAAGAATTTTATCCTCTTGATTATCAAACTCAAAGACAATGTTGAAAAAGAAGCTTTCCAAGGTTGTGATTCAAAGTTGAAATCTGATTTATATGAGGTTGTTAACCAATATGATGAGATGTTTTAGGAACCAAAGGGATTTCCTCCAAAAAGGGCTATCCAACATGAGATACAATTGCAGCAAGGTTGTCCTCTTCCAAACATTGGTATGTACAGAATGTCAGTCATGGAGAATGTCGAAATTAAAAAACAAATCCAAGAGTTGCTTGACAAATGGGTCATTGTGCCAACCACATCGCCATGTGGATCACCAATTGTTTTAGTGTCGAAGAAAGATGGTACATGGTGCATGTGTGTAGATTTCAGGGCCTTGAACAAGATTATGGTAAAGAATCGTTATCATCTTCCTAGAATTGATGATTGGCTTGATAAATTGAAAGATGCTAAGTATTTTACTAAATTGGATTTGAGAAGTGGATATCATCATATTAGGATTGTTGAAGGAGACACTTGGAAGACAACTTTCAAAACAAAGCAAGGTTTGTTTGAGTGGATGGTAATGCCATTTGGACTTTGAAATGCTCCTGCTACATTCATGAGAGTCATGAATAATGTTTTAAGACCCTTTCTTGATGATTGTGTGATTGTCTACTTGGATGATATTTTGATATTTAGCAAATCTCGTGAAGATCATGTTATGCATGTGAAGCAAGTTATGGATGTCTTAAAGAAAGAAAATTTATTTTTGAAGATGTCTAAATGTGAGTTTGGAAATGTTGGCAAATTCGGTGAACATGCAGCGTAAGCTTGTCATTGATGGCAAGTACAACATTGAAGATGACATGCAAACAGAAGACAAGTTCCTAGAGGTGAATGATCGAAAGAAGTGAGTGCACGCAGCGAGAGTCGTTAGATTTGGTGCAGAGTTTTCGACAGTCGTCGGATCTGCGGAAGTTGCACGGAGGATAAATTCCCATGAACAAGAGGAGAGGCTTCATCGGAGAATCGGGAATCGGAGTTTCACGAGTCTCATGCACAATTACAATGAAAACTCCGAAATAGTGATATGCGATTTCGTGATTTGATCTCAGCCGTTAAAGCAAGCATGAGATATGGTCCGTTGATTTTCTTCATCGGAGAATCGGGGATCGGGATTTTATAATGTCCAATTCACTTGACATCGAAAACTCTGAAATCGCGATATGCGATTTTGGGATTTGATCTCAGTCGTTAAAGCAAGCATGAGATATGGACCATTGATTTTCTTCATCGGAGAATCAGGGATCGGGGTTTTATAATGTCTAATTCACTTGACATCGAAAACTCCGAAATCGCGATATGCGATTTTGCGATTTGATCTCAGTCGTTAAAGCAAGCATGAGATATGGTCCGTTGATTTTCTTCATCGGAGAATCGGGGATCGGGATTTTATAATGTCCAATTCACTTGACATCGAAAACTCTGAAATCGCGATATGTGATTTCGCGATTTGATCTCAGCCGTTAAAGCAAGCATGAGATATGGACCATTGATTTTCTTCATCGGAGAATCAGGGATCGATATTTTATAATGTCTAATTCACTTGACATCGAAAACTCCGAAATCACAATATGCGATTTTGCGATTTGATCGCAGCCGTTAAAGCAAGCATGAGATCTGGACCGTTGATTTCCTTCATCGAAAAATCAGGGATCGGGACTTTGATATGTGAAGAACACACTGCAACAGAAACTCTGAAATCGTGAAACGCAATATTGCGATTCAATCGCAACCGTTGAGTCAAGATTGCACCAGGACCGTTGATCACAGCTCTATACGGAATTTCGGGGATCGGGTTTTGGTATTGACAAAAACATTGAACATCAGACATCGCGAAATCACGATATGCGATTTCTCAATATGGCATATAGCCTGTGGGCCACCCAGGAGTCAGTGGAGGACAGGTGTAAGGAGTACAGAGGAAGTCGGGGAACGACATATCGTGGGTCCAAGGGGCGTATGCACATTATCATTGAAACCCCGAAATCCCGACGAGAGGTATAGTGACAGTCACATGATAGTTGGTCACATGGACCATTGTGTAGCCGGAAGGGGCTAAAGCTCGGGAAAGGAGCACATCGGGGATCGGAGAATCGGGGGTTCCGAGTACATGTACATCTCGACACTGAGAATGCCAAAATTGTGATGAGTGAAATCCCGGTGGGATCTGAACCGTTGGATCAAATATTGATCGGAGGGCTGCTGGTCTTTCTCATACATTAACGCTTCAGTTATGAATCCGTTAAGAGAAACGAACTGATCATGACAAATCGGTTAGCATTTCAGTTGCCAAGACAGATGTCCTTGTATTACCTATTGGAAGGGGAAGTGGAATCGTCAAGGAATCGTGTATAAAAGAAAATGAGCGAGACTGAATTGTGTTGGCTGTTCTGGATGGAAAAAGAACGAAACAGTAAGAAAGGAGAAAGGAGAAGATGTTGAGCATGAAATTTAATGACAGGCAGAGCAGAAGAAGAGCTGAATGACAGAAGAATATGATGCAGAGCAGACCTGTTGAAGAAGAGAAGAATTGCAGAACAGTTTGTTGAAGATCAGATACCGAGAAAGACTGGTAAGAATTATCTGAATAGTTGTCTGTGTATTCATTATTTAATATTTAAGGGTGGTTGGGAGGTGCTCGGGAGGACTGTTGTCCTCAGAAGTTCAAGTGGGTGCTTGAACACAGGAATTTGTAGCTTCCATCTGGTTGCAGCCAGAGAAACAAGGGTGGCAG
>JZKD02S1672905.1:641962-652240 GCA_000966675.3 Picea glauca
TGCCTATCATTTCGAAGAAGAAGAGGTTTTCTCCCTTTATGGGTTTCCTCGTGAAAATCTGTCTATGTGTGTACTTCATGTGTGACTGATGGTTTTTACTTTTACTGTTCATATGTTGTACATTGTTAATGACCACATGAAGAAAGATTAATAATGTTTTAATAAGTATAAAATTGTTTAAGCTTATATACAACTGATTCCCCCCCCCCCCCCCTCCCTCTCAGTTGTTTTAGTATTTCCAACAGGAAAGACCTCACTTGTTTACTTGGGGCATATTGTTGGAGGAGGAGAACTGAAAATTTATCCCTCCAAGGTCAAAGTTATTTTGGATTGGCCAAATCCCAACAATGTGACAGAGGTAAGAAGCTTTTTGGGGGCAGCCCAATATTGGAGAAAGTTGATTGCTAACTTCTCTTCAATTGCAGCTCCATTACATGCAGTGACAAGCATCAAGCAAGTTTTCCAATGGGGAGGCAAGCAACAAAAAGCATTTGATGCATTGAAGGAGAAGATTAGTTCAACTCCAATTCTTGTACTTCCAGATTTGAGACAACCATTTGAGATCCAAACATATGTAAGCAATTATGCAATGGGAGAAGTCTTGTTGCAACATGGTAAGCCCGTTTGTTTTCATTCTGAAACTTTTAATGGTGCAGTGATTATTAACTATCCTACTTACGATAAGGAGTTGTATGCTTTGGTGCAAAGTGTGAAAAAATGGAAACATTATTTGTTGGGAAAAGAAACTATCATTCACATTAATCATCAACCATTGCAATACTTACAATTGCAAATGAAGCTGCAACAAGCAAAGCACTTCAGATGGATGGGTTTTCTACAACAATTACACTTGGTTATAAGGTATAAAAAAGGCATTTATAACAAAGTTGTTGATATGCTTTCTAGGCCTATTGTTAGTGCTTCAGTTATTCTTAAGCATAATTCTATCATGCATGAGAGTTATGTTGAACAATATGCTTTAGATGTTGATTTTAAAGAAGTGTATGCAACTTTGTGTCATTCTAACCAAGTTGAGGAATTGGATTACCATGTGCATGATAAGATTATGTATCATCTTGGCAAGTTATGTATTCCACGGGGTGAAAGAGTCAACATCATAAGGGAATTTCATTCTTCTCTTATTGCTGGCCACTTTGGTGTAGGCAAGACAGTGGCTAATTTGTAAACGTAATGCTATTGGCCTAAAATGAATGAAAGTCTTTTCAGATATGTAAGAGGATGTTCTCTATGTGCTACAAGCAAGCCTATCTATAGAAATTTGGGTTTGTATACTCCACTTCTAGTTCCTTCTTGTCCTTGGGAAAGCATTTCCATGGACTTTGAAGGAGGTCTACCTATGTCTAAAAAAAATCATTATTATCTTTATGTTGTGGTTGACCGTTTCAACGAAATGTGTATTTTGATGCCTTGTAAGAAGTAGGTTACAGCTGTACAAATGGCACATATGTTCTTTCAGCATGTTTGGGTACATTTTGGGTTGCCTAAATCCATTATTTATCATCGAGATTCTCGATTTATTGGGAACTTTTGGTCAAGTTTATGGGCACTCATGGACACCAAGCTGAAAAAGAGCAGAACTTTTCATCCACAAATCGATGGTCAAACAAAAGTGGTTAATAGGACAGCAGTGCATCTTCTTCGTGGTTATTTCAGCAAGCATCCTGAGCTTTGGGATGAGCACCTACACTACATTCAACAATCTTACAACCAAGCTAACCACTCTTCAACTCAAACCTCTCCATTTGAAGCATGTTTTGGTTATTTTCCCAAATCTCCTTTAGATTTTATCTTTGGGAAAGACATTGTTATTGATGGTCAATATGACATTGATCAGGAAAAGAAGTTCATTGAACAAATTCAGTTGGTGCATCAAATGGTACAAGAACAGTTGGAAAAGAACCAAGCCAAGTACAATACAAGACATGACAAGCATCGTGTTGATCACAATTTCCAAGTTGGAGATGAAGTTTGGCTTTACATTAGCAAAGAGAGGCTTAAAGGAGAAGGTAAAAGAATGAAACCAATTAGATATGGACCTTTTAAGATTCTTGAAAAGATTGGTAACAATGCCTTCCATTTGGATTTGCCTTCTTATATGTAAATGTATGCAGTGGTCAATGTTGAGAATTTGAGATTGTATGAGCCTCCTTTGATTGATGATTAAGGAGAACATGTTTAGATTCCTTCTATAGATGATTTCTTGCCAGAATATCTTTCAAAACTACATGAAGACACAATCCTTGACAGAAGGATGAGAAATTCAAAACGAGGGAATCTAGAATACCTTCGAGTTGGTCTTAAAGGCACAAATCCAAGCAAGGCCAAGTGGATTGAGGTTGGAAAGGTGAGGGAACTGTACCCTCATCCTCAGATAGACTGAAAGTAGTCTTTTGGAGGTCCAAAAGCTTCCTAATGGGGAGGAGTGATCCAAGGGATCAAAATTTTCTCAAAAATCAAAGTGCTTGGAATTGCTTCAAAATGGACACGTGTGTAGGTCTCATCCTCACAATCCCAACGCAATTTGAACGGGTTCAAACGAATGTCGTATGAGTGAGATATTGTGTTCTATCCATTTTTCCAAACAGGCAAAAATTTGATGACTATATAGTCCATACAGTGTTGACATGGCATGGTATGGTCCCACACATGGCAAGTGACGTGGACTGGACACTGTGCAAAGGTGTTGAGTTGGCAGGCTAATTGGGCAAGCTATGTGGCAAGGTACGTGGATGAGTGGTTTGATAACATGTGGCAAGTGATATGGTGCCACGTGGCCTAGTTGTGGGCTGCCACATGGCACCCCTCCAGTATATAAAATGTTGTGGTAATCTGCGAGGGTTGAACCCCCGACCTCGTGGGCATGGCATAGTTTCCGCATAGGTCGGGCCACCAACCCGCCTATGTAATATTTCTTACCCTTAAACATTGAAATATGTTTTTGAATTAAAACAAATGTTTGGTTGGCAGAGAAAAGGGTCGGGGCATAGCCCCAACCCCCAGTTCATATCACAACTTACCATTCCATATAACCTTTGGTGAGCGCGGGGTTTAACACTTACAACAAACCAATGTTCAAGTTGCCACACGCCCAACCAAGTGTCAACACAACATGCTTTTCCACATCGAGCTCGAGATATGCACTGGGACGTGGCCATATGGCCCCCCATGCGACCAAAACCTCCTCTCTAAGGGGCGTTAATTGTGCTAACAGTTCGACAGTTTGTCACGAATTGCAGGATGCATGTTGTGCTGGGTTTTTGGCCCAGTAACGTTGCAGGAGCCGGGTTAGTCACACACAGGTGTGAATTGGAGAACCAGAGACAACAAGCTTGAAGGGGAAATTTTCCAAGAGGGTATCTTCTTCATTTTTGGCCAAACTAGGTGCAAAAAGAGCCCAGCTAGGGGTTTTTGGATGTTCTAGGGCCATTGCAGCCATCTATTTGGCATTTTGAGCATTGTAAATCACTGATTTTATCACTTTGAGCAAATAATATAAAATATCCATTGGAAGTTGGACCAGGAGATGTAGCCTAAGAGAGGGGTGAACTCCTTTATCATTTGTTGTGTTATGTGTTTACTGATGGTTGTTATTTGTTGGTTATTATGTGCATCTTAAGTGTGAAAACTCTCTAGTTTATGTGTTTGCAAATTGATCGTTTTGCTCAAGCACACATAATTAACACTTACAAATACTTTAAAAGATACAAGTCTTCTTCATTTTCAGATCATATGACCTCTGAGATTAATAATTAACCCCCCCCCCCCCAACACCTGCCACCCTCGGTTAAAAGGAGAAGTTTTTATCCTCCCTACTTAGGTTCAAATCTCACTTATGACATGTTTGTCCTCTCGTGGGATAATTGGGGTTGGCAAGGTATTGACAATCTCACTCTTGATTAACTACTTGAGGGTGGGACAATAAGTTCCAAACATTTTTTAAATGTCAATTAGGTTTAGCTCTAGTGGTTGAGTGGAGGAATTGTTCTCCTCCCCATCTAGGTTCAAATATTGTTTGTGACATGTTCTCTTTTCATGAGCCACGAGGAATATCTCACTCTCCCTTGTAAGCTAGAGGGTAGGGTGAGAAGTTATATGTAAAAATACAATTATATATATGTGTATGTGAAGAGAGGGAGAGAGAGAGAGAGAGAGAGAGAGAGTTATGTAACCCTTGAATTTTCTTATACTTGGAACACTATAATTACGACTAAAAGTATTGTAATGAGTAGTTTTGATACTCCCTATTTTTTAGCCTTCGTGGTTAGATGATGTATATTCTAATTTCATTTTAAAAATATTGAATATAAGATTGTTCTTCACTTTATCTTATTTTACTTATAACAAGATATGAAATGCTTATTATTTTCCATTTAAATTTGTTTTTAGATATTGAATTTATTGTGAACATTGAAGGTATGGTGTTTGTAATTTAAAAA
Source organism: Picea glauca (assembly GCA_000966675.3). Lineage (NCBI taxonomy): Eukaryota > Viridiplantae > Streptophyta > Pinopsida > Pinales > Pinaceae > Picea > Picea glauca. The sequence continues at coordinate 646,420 of JZKD02S1672905.1, forward strand.
GTCTACTCAAGAAAATGTTACAATTCTTAAATCAAGAGATTTATTGTCTTACTTCCTCCTTATTTAGGTGGACAAAAAGAGACACACAAATCTTGTTGGATTTTAGAGGAGCACTCGATGTCAAATCCCTTATGTAATCCAAAGCTCATGTTTTGCTCAAAGTACAAGTTCATTACAATTTACTACTCTTTTTTTACTCAACCTTAAATGTCGAGGAAGACCACTCTTATGATTTTTTTCTTAAACACCTGACTAAATTTAATTCCACGTATTTATATCACTTCTCCCATCAGTCTTTCCACATATTTATATCACTTCTCCCATCAGTCTTTCCACATATTTATATCACTTCTCCCATCATTCTTTCTCTAGTGACTTGTTGAATCAAAACTCTCTAGTGACTTGTTGAACCAAGTCTTTGAATAAATTGAGCATGAGAAATATTAGGACAAGAAGATTGGCAGAAAAGGCCTTAAGCCTTAATTCTCAACATTGTATTCATCTTAATGATACAAATATATAATACAATAATGAAACCACCTCAATTGTTCTCACATCGACACCTCATCGGGAAATAAGATAGGAGGAGACAATATAGGAATCTAGAAACACACTTAGGATAACAACTATATCCTAGTATGTAAAATATACAAAGGTGGTATACTAAGACTTGATGATTGTATATGAGAAAGAGGCTAACATTCCCCCCCTCAATCATAAGTCCACACAACAATACCAACAAAGCAGGTGCATAAGTTGGTATATCTCCACGTCTTCATGCTAAAAAATCCTAAGCTGAGCCACAATGAAGAACTGCTTGAAGAACCACCAAATCTGGATGCTGAGAAATCTAGAAAACCTCACCGTGTAATCATGTGAGCCAGAATGACAACAATTTTGTTCACTGATGTGAACTCCAATATGATAAGAGCGAACAAAGAGAAGTGAATCAGCGGCAAGTTTTCCACATCCCTGAAAAATGCCTTACAACTCAATCAATGCCAAGATGCAATGCAGAAGGATCCATCTGTCCTCTGCTAGGTCCAATGACCATCTAGGTGAACCAAATGTCCACATCATTGCTCTCAAAATAAGCATCCCAATGTATGATTCAATATAGAACCATCATTCTGCCAAAGTTTGTCATCCACAGACCGCAGTTGCCCATCTGGCATATTTGATGTTTGTTGTTGTCGAAACTTTCTATTTGACAACCATCTTCAATTTCATCATCAATCCCCCCCTTTGTCAGCTGAAAGGAGAGACCACAAGTAGTTTCATGAACCATCGCCATTGGAATTTTGTATGCCCCCCCTTAAGGTGCATGATAGTTACATCATTATACTCCCTCCTTCTAAGCTCAAGAGAGTACCATACTTGTTCCATTTGAGTAAAGCATAAAGTGGGCATGCAGAAAAAAACCACATGTTATCTCATCTCGTGAGGGCCATGCTCGAAAGCTATGCCATAAGGGGACCACTTATGTGAGATACAAAAATTTTATGTGATACAAGATTGGTCTTTACTTGAGATTCAATTCTTCGGTAAGACTTATATAGTCGCTTGGTTGTTGATGACCATTTCCAATGATCAATCCACTCATAGTGAATTTTCAATCTTGCAGGTTTCTTCAGTGTTGAACATCTGTCTGAAGAATGGTTATGCTTGCCACAATGTTGGAAAGGATGGAGATCAAAACACTAATTCTCCATGTGACCAACTCGATTACAATGTTTGCACCTATCATTATGATGTTGAACTTGAACAGGTGAAGTTGAATTTTCTTGAAGGAATCCAATGCTCACAAACAAAATTGGTTTGGAGTAATTTGGAACATGAAAACTGTTTTGATTTTCATATCCTAAGCCGTGTCGATACCTATTAAAGTGTAATTCTTCCCAAGGTTTGATGATCCTCTTGGAAAGATCATGTTGTACTTGATGACGTGTTTCACATTTACTTTCCCTTATAGTTGTTATATCACTTTGTGCTTTGGCATCTTCTACTTGCAATTCATCTTCATTTGAATTTGCTTCTGAAGTTGGCTTGCTAATGTTCTCCTTCACTGACTATTGATCATCATTATCACCATTATCATTATCATCATAGAGAGGGTTGTTTTGAACAAAAACTAGTTCATAATACTTCATTGGTTGTTGATTTTTGAGATTTATCAACTCATCATTCAATAGATGGGATTGTGCTTGAAGAAGTCTAACTTTAGTTTGCGTCACTTGCAAACAAGTTAGCATTGATTGAAGAGTTGTTTTGTCCAATATCACTGTGTTGTCTACAGTGGTGTTTATTAGACTATTCAGAAACTCTAATAATTCACAACTTCGCTTGATTTGAACACACTCACTTGAACTTCTCGTTCACTTTCTCTTTTGGCTTGCTTGTACTTGCTCGCTTGAAGTTTACTTGCTTTCTTCCAAGTAGTCGAGGATGTTGGTTACCACCGAAAATGCATCCAAACTTGTGATGTTTACAATGATTTGAGTTAAACTACTCAACGTTGTTAATTTCTACTCAAAATTACAATGAATCTTGGGTGTCAGACTCAATCGAGAATGCACCCAATTACAAATTCAATTCAACTCAACTTAATTTTGATATTGACACTTACAAAGGACTATTGCAAGTTTACAGTGAATGTTGGTTCAAAAATTGATCTTCAAATTTTAATGCTTGACGATGCTTTGAGTTCTTCTTGAATATTAGCTTCATGTATCCATTGTTGCAATGATTTGAATTGCTCATTTGATTAATTTGATTGCCTTGCCTTGACTGATATGATATCATATATGTTTGATTGTGCTTGAATGACATGAATGTGTGCTTGAACTTCATGTATGTTGTGTTAAATGATGAATTGGAAGTATGATTATGTCAACACTAGACATAATAACAATATAAGCCTCCATGAACATTTCACCAAACACACTACGCAAAGTGTACCTAAGATCCCCTTATTCAATTTTGGACAGATCTAGGACACGAGAAAATAAACTTCAATTTTATTATAGTATCTTTCTCATGACAAAACCCAAATACAATTTTAAAGCTTTATCTTAATCTTCATCAACAATATAAAATTTCAATGGCTATCATTATGAAGCTTCCCTCTTAAACTTTGAAGCTTCCCTCTTAAACTTTGAATCTTCAATTACATGAATACCTCACATAAATCTTGTTTATCACTTTACTTTTGTCACCAAACATAAAACCTTTTACATTAACATAAAGTAATACTTTATGTTAAAACTAAACCTTAAGCAGCTCTATGTCACTTTAAAAGTGTTTTTCAAAAGTGAATGCAAAAAAAATTGTGCACAGATTTTGTTTTATATGCATATTAAGATTTATAACATTTATAACTAATAGGTGAAGTTTAAAAGAAATTTCAATGTATCTTGAATGTATGCATACGATCTCACTATGGAGGACAGATTTTAGGAAAATCGTGGATGAGAAGATCGTTGGGACGTGGAGATGGATGAGATGATTTTCTCGAATTAATCACTGCCTTCCAAATGCTTTAAAAAGCCATCCAAAACTGAAAACACCATTTAACATGTAGTTATAGATCCTTTGGAACTGTTTGCAGATTTCAAGCTGATTTTTGAGCAAAATGTTGAGCAAATTGTGGAATAAATCGTTGAGTGAATTTATGAGAAAATCGTGGAGAGGAGATGCGATGTAGAGGGTTGTTCATTGAAAAAACCATTGAAGGTGATGAGCAGGCCAGGCTGCGTTAATTGCTGGAAATCGATTCAATTACCTCTTTTTGCTCTTGAACCTAGCATACACATCTGTCCTAAATGACATCTGATTCCGATTTGATGTTAATTGACACGATTTAGGTTGTAGATGTTACGTGATTTGTGGTTGTAGATGCATGGGCTGAGTGAGTTGGTTCCATTGTGCCACAAAAAAGAATGTAGATCTGCAATCTGTTGTTGTTGTGAGAAACATCTACCATGCCCTTGGCTTTCTTTGCAAACTCGATTAGAAATATCCATGTATAATAACTTTTCTTATTTTTATTGGGATATGGAGAGTCAAACTTAAAAAAAATAAAAACAACCCAAATTCAATTTGCAACATTTGCCAGAGTGCTATCATGTTGTTTTGATAAGCACAAACTACAAATTTTCAGCATTGATTTGATACCTTGCAGATTGCTTGAGGTTGAACTTGATCGATCCACATCACTAGATCCAATCTGCAACACCTACTCCAGATCCAGATTCATGGAGTTTAGGTTTAGATTTGTGGCTTTATGTGGTCGCTCAATGTCATCCAAATCATCAACAAGTTCTCTTTTGTTGCACCTCACTTTCCATGGAAAACTACCATGGAGTTACGAGCCCCTTAAGACCATAAGACTTAAGAGCTCTGATACCAATTGAAGAAATTGAGCATGAGAAATATTAGGACAAGAAGATTGGGAAAAGGCCTTAAGCCTTAATTCTCAACATTGTATTCATCTTAATGATACAAATATATAATACAATAACGAAACCACCTCAATTGTTCTCACATTGACACCTTATCTCCCGCCAAGCCAGACACCAAATTGGTGTATGAGACCCCCTCCACCCAACGATTTTACTGGTAAAGTCTACGAAGGTATACATACCATACCCCCCACTGGATTTGAACATGTAACCTCTTAGGAGGAAACACATGTTCTTAACCATTAAGCCCACTCATACTGTATGCAACAACCAAACTATCATACTCAAAAGCCTCGATAATGTCTTCTCTTAATTATCAATATAACAATCAAACTATCATGTATTTTGTCTTATAAACCCTTTTTTTTTTTTTATGTGCAAATTCATTGTTATAAACAATTATACTTATATTGGCAATTAATTATATAGATTAATATCATAAAAATTAGTGCATATACTTTACAATATAGATATATATTTTTTAGATACATATAAATTTTGAGCTTTTATAAACCAAAGAAAAATATTCATTATCTAAAAAAGTTCAATCTTCTATACCAAAAAATTGGCGAGTTAGAGTGTAGGAATCCCATACATAATGTGATGGATTAATAAGTTCGAAGGAATAATTGCTCTCGTCTTTAGTACTTTAGAATATGTTTCTATTAGTTAAAAATAATAATTTAGTTAAAATAATAATTTATATATATATATATATTATTTGACAATTTTGAGTTGGAAAAATATTTTTTTTAGTTAATTGATTATGGAATTTGTTTTTATTTTTTCTTATTTAATTTATTATGTGATATATGATTTTTTTTTTTTTGCATAAAGTGTTTTATGGGGAAATAAATTTGGTACTTTCCCTCATGTTAAAGATGGTATCCAATGAAAATCGGATTCTTTAACGAACAATTTATTCATGAAGAGAGCAAGCATATCACAAAGTAGGATTTGAACCAGGGCAAGATAGAATAACAACTTTCCTCTTACCTATTTGAGCTACACCAAATTGACAAGATATATAATTATTATTAGTGCTCATTTAAAGATCTTCATATTTTGAGATATCATAATTATTATAAAGACTATACATATGTTGTATTTCATTGAAAAACTTATTGTTAATCTTGCTTCATTTAGGACTTGTTGTCTTGTTTTCTTGTTATATAGATAGATGGAAAGGTACACATGATTTTTGTTGGATTTTAAAAGAGTATTTACTTGGAGTATAGTTCACTATAGCTTACTACTTAATTTTTCTCAACTTTAATTGTTGAGAGATACAACTCTTTCCATGTTTTTCATAGGTATATCGCTAACCTTGGTTTCATATCTTTGTATCTCATCTTTCTCCA
>JZKD02S1672905.1:654824-668258 GCA_000966675.3 Picea glauca
GGACTCCTCTTAGTTTATTTTTCAAACACATCTCAAGATTGTAACGGGCTCATACATGCCCACATGCTACAAAGATAGGATAGTGTTGAAATTTACTTTCTTAGATTAAATCACTTGGGAAGTTTAAAGGTTTTTGTAATGGGCCCATACATGCCCACATGATCACAATCTATGATAGTTTCAAAGCTTTCTTAGATTAAATCACATTAGGGAGTTAAAGGAACAGTAAAGGACCCACATGTCCACATGCTAACTTCCTAGGGACTTTTGAATTACGCAAGGTTGTACCAAAGACATTTAGTTAATTAGATAATCAACACTTGTAACGACCAAGCGAAGTCCACATGTAGCAAGGTGACACCTAATTCATTAAAACATTGGCACACTTTCACTCATTCACACACAAAAGTCACTTACCACTCACATAGTTTTCATCTCGAAACGTGGAGGTCAAAGTAAGTTTCCTCCAAAGGGATCCCGAAACACCCCACCCTTTCCTTGACGAAACTATCCACTCCCATTTAAATTCAACGAGATTGGCTCACACCCCCAATCTCTCAAAACAACCACATCTAAAAAAATTCTAAAAAACTCACTAAGTTTTCCTCCACAGGAGGTGCCAAAAGAATTTTTTTAGTCTAGGTAGAATTTTGGGGATAGGCATCCAAATAACTCCCCATTATCTGGTTCTCACATTGTGAAAACAATAGAAGTTGTCAAATAGGGAACTGTAAATCCTCCAAGTCAAGTGTTCCTAACACCATAAGGCAGGGAGATACCCATGAAGGGTTGAAGGCCAAGGTCCGGTTGTTCTGTGCATCCCCCCTTGAGGCACCCACTTCTTGGATGGGATCCAACCTGTGACCCATTTCTTAGGCCAAAAATCTGAATGTCGCACTTTGACCGAGGTACCTAGTGACCAAATTTTAGGACATCTACCCAGGTGGCAATTATGGGCTGCAATTGCACCTTGATTGGATTTTATGTGGCTATTGGGAAATATCACCAGTTATTTCGGGATGTGCCCCCTCTACCCCTCATTATAATTGATTGCTTCATCCTTCACTAGTTTCTCTTTCGGTGGCTTCAGACCACACTGTCGAGTGCTATTGGAAGGTCCAGTGCTATTTTGAGAGGAAGGACGTTACGTCTTTTCAGACACGAGCATTCGTTTTATTTGTTTCCCCACGCGGACAAAACCATTTATCCACATATATGCTTCTTTATCAAAACACTTTATGTATGATGCATTTATCCCAAAGAAAAAATTAGGTATCCTCCCATAATAAGGGCTTCATTCCGAATGAAATATTTTTGAAGGAGAGCCTCCAAAAAAGGATTCCGGTCAGCAAACGACCCATAAACATTTAAGATTGAGAAAGTCGTTCCCAAGTATGCCATGCAAACCTTCACTCCTAGTCCTGACTTGAATCCCCAAGAGTTTTTCACTTTGACAGGTCTTGAGTTCCACCCAATGACCAATCCTCTTGAACGGCTTCTGGCATTGATCCAGATGGATGTGGCCTCCCACCTATTCCAACTAGTTCATTTTGGCAGTTTTCCAATTTGGCAGTTCTTTCCTAGTTTTTCGGGTCCCCGACTTCTGGGGTTGTTTTGAGGCCCTAAACAGTGTTTTTAGGGCTCACCATAGTTAGATTATAATTGAAGCAAGATTTTGAAGACAACATGTGTGATCCTCGAATAGACCTTTCCAATGGGCTATCGTGCGCCTAAAACGAAGATCATATGCAAAAGTTACAACCCTAGGAAGTTGATGTACTAGCTTACCCCAATGGGGCCCGCATGACTTTTAGCACTTCATCTCCTAGGGTTAGGTTTTTGGATGTCTAGGGTTTTGGCATTCATGTTTATTGTAAAAAGGATTTAAGAGACTCATTGTACTCATCTTCTTGCAAATGAGCACAGTCGTCCCATCTCTTCTCAGAGATAAGCCACCACCATTATATCAAGCTTGTTTTCTGCTGCATTTTACAATTTCAACATATTCCCTTATTGAATAGAAGCCAGTTTTACTGTATCTCTGTTATTCTATGTTAAGCATAATAATAATCTGTATCCATTTTGTTCTGCTCATAAAATCTAGATCAGTGGTATTAGAGCGGTCTACTCCTTGTCGTTCTTAATGGATGTCCCCGACGAGATCAGGGTACAAAGAATTGGGTCTCGGGTTTGTTTCTCTTGAGGAAAAAATCTCTCACACGCCCAAGCGACCTCTCATGGCAGGAGAAAACAAAGATGATGGGAGAGGAGATCCTTTCAAAATGTTTCTCGAGGAATCCCTCACGCAATAGATGAACGAGATGATGGATAGTTTTGAGCAAATCCTTCGGCGGCTACCAATAGGCGATGAATCTTCCTCGAGCGGAGGCGCCGCCCCATTCAAGGTACAAATCAACTTTGATATTCATATATCTGAAGGTCAGATAGACGTAGATGTTGTAGATAAATGGTTGAATCTACTAGAAGGGTATTTTTCTGTCCATAACTTTTCGAATAGAGAAAATATTACTTTTGCGCTCCTCAAAGTCGTTCCCCATGTCAAAGATTGGTGGGAAACTTTCTGTGAGAAAAAGGAAACTAAGGAACCCTCATTATTTACAGTCACAGTCACCTAGGAGTCTTTCAAGGATATTATTAAGGAACAATACTACCCTGTCAGAAGTTATGACGACCTGTATACAAAATGGACCACACTACGACAGGAAAGAGACCAAGCAGTGCCAGAGTTCGCAAATATCTTCCATACCTTGTGCACCAAGCTGGGTATCAAATATTATGAGTGACATCTGGTGCTCAAGTATCGCGGTAGTCTGCATAGATACATCCAGACCGAAATCGAGTTTTTGGACATCTTTTCCTTGAGCACGACCTATCGATATGTCGTCAAGATCGAGCATAAGCTTAAACAAAAGACGAGACAATTTGGGCCTGGGAACTGCTCATAGAAAAAGAAAGGAAAGGGTGGCCCCAACCCGCAGAACAAAGGACAGGTAAAAGAGATGGACAACCTCACGACAACCAGTCCAAGCCGAAAGCAAAGAAGGACACCAAAAAGACAAAGAAAGATACCGAGAAGTGATGTGACTTCCATAAGAGCCCCTGGCATAACACTGTTGATTGTTGCTCGAAGAAATCATTAGTGGTTGAGGTGAAAGCCTCTGAATCAGATGTGGGTTTCAACTCTGAGTCAAAACCAGAAAGGGGGAGACGAATCATTGACGCAGAACCCACTGCCACCATTGCTACCACCAAGATCCAACACGGTGAACCAAACAAGCTAGAGCAAGGCGAGCGCCTCTTTCATTCACAAAGTGGGTGAAAGGCACCCCACTGCACTTCATTGATGATAGAGTTAGCCAGAAGAACCACATCTCAGCAAAGGTCTTCAAGCGGCTAGCCCTATCGACAATGCCACACCCGCAACCCTACACCATTGAATGGCTCCGCCAAGAAAGCGATCTTCGCGCCGGCTAATAGTGTCACTTGTCATATGACATCAAGCTCTTCAAAGATGAGGTATTGTGTGATGTTGCTCCTATCGAACTTTGTAATGTTATTTTGGGACAACCTTATTTATGGAAATGAGTCTAGGCCTCGCAATGTTATTATTACTTTGGACAGGAAATTGTACAGGATACCCGAGGCAGTCCCACCTAGTGTTATTTCCTTGATCTCTTCCAATCAATGTAGGAAGGTCAACTCTCAAATCAGGAAGTTTGTCTTCTTCGTGATTCGCTCTCGGAGTGAGCGAAATATCACAACCACATCCAGGGCCTCCATGACTGACCTCTCTACACATCAGAAGCAAGTGGACAAGGTCGTGGAAGAATACACAAATATCTTCTCCTCACCTATCGAGGTACCTCTGCACTGTCAGGTCAAGAATCCCATTGATCTGACTCACGGCACATCGCTATCCAATGGGAAAGTCTATCGCCGCTCTCTGTTAAAGAATCCAAGAACTGCTCCACAAGGGGCACATCTGTCCCATCTCATCACCTTGTGGGAGCCCAATCATGCTGGTGCAGAAGAAAGATGAGACCTGGCAACTCTTCATTGATTATCGGGCCCTAAATAAAATCACGGTCAAGAACTGGTACTCGATTCCCCAAATTGACGACCTCCTTGATCAGTGCACGGGGGCAAAAAACTTGAGTAAGATTGATCTGGATTATGGCTACCACCAAGTCCCAATAGAACAAATAGATGTATGGGAGACCACCTTCAAGTCAAAAGAAGGTCTTTTTGAATCATTGGTCATGCCCTTTGGTTTGACAAATGCTCCAATGAATTTCATGAGGATGATGGACAATATCCCCCGACCTTTCACCAATACATTTGTAGTGGTGTATCTGGATGACATCCTCATCTACAACAAGACTTGAGTAGAACACTTGCAGCATATTCAACAAGTTCTTAACACCCTACAGCACCACAAACTATATGCCAACTTGGAAAAATGCCCCTTCGGCATGGACATGGTCGATTACCTAGGCTACATCATTGATTAGCACGATGTGCATGTGGATCCAACCAAGATCCAGATCATCCGTGACTGGCCAGCCCCAACCACACTCATTGAGCTTCGGAGCTTCTTGGGCCTTGCCAATTTCCATCACAAGTTCATGTTGGAATTCTCCCATATTGCATGGGCCCTCAGCCAAGTAACCAAAGGTGGTGGTAAAGAAAAATTTATGTAGGGTATGTCCCAACAAAAAACGTTCAATGATTTGAAGCAATGCTTGTTCTCAGCCCCAGTACTTTCATTGCCGGACCTGCAACGACCCTTTGAGATCGAGATAGATGCTTCTGACTATGTTATGGGTGTTGTCCTCACTCAACACGACCACCCCATGACCTAACATAGTGGGACACTATCAGATGTTGTCCGCAAGTACCCTACTTACGACAAAGAAATACACTCCATTGTGCAAGCCTGCCACCAATGGAGACATTACATTCTTGGGAAGGAGACAGACATCCACATTGATCATAATCCACTACAGTTCATGCAGACACAAGGCAAATTGCAGAATGACTGCCATCAGAAGTGGTCCACATACTTGCAAAAGTTCCACCTCAACATCAAGTATAAAATAGGAAGTACCAATTGAGTCAATGATTGCCTCAGTCGACCTCCAATCGCGACACTCACCACAGTGCTAGAATCTTGCAGCCAGGAGACCTCGGGATGGCCCCACCTCTATGAGACGGACCCTGACTTCACCACCACCTACCAAATGTTGGGTGCAAACTCAGTTGTCGCTAATTTCCACCTTTAGGAAGAGTTGTTCTTCCATCTGGGCCATCTTTGTGTTCCATCATGTGAGCGAGCAAAGATGATTTGGGAAGCCCACTACAATAGAGTGGCATGACACTTTGGTGTCAAAAATACAATGGCAGTGTTGCAGAAACATTTCTACTAGTCAAAACTTCGACAACATGTCAACAAATATATCAAGTCTTACACTGTCTGTGTTATTTCCAAACCGTCCACTAAGAAAAAGGGCCTTCACACCCCTCTGCCTACTCCTGATAGGCCATGGGAATCCATCTTAATGGACTACATCTCGGGCCTTTTGTCCACCAATAGGGGAAATGACTGTGTTTTGTGGTTGTTGATCGCTTTTCCAAAATGGCGATTATGGTCGCATGCATGAAGAGCATCACAGAAGAGGCCATTGCCAAGATCTTCTTTGAACGAGTATGAGTACATTTTGGAATCCCACAAAACATTATCTCAGATCAAGAAAATCGGTTCCTCAACACATTCTGGTTGAGCCTCTGGTCACTTCTAGACACCAAGCTCACAAAATCCACTGCCTTCCAACCCCAGACAGATGGGCAAACTGAGGTCGTCAATCGGATGATCATGCATATCCTACGCATGTACAATTCCAAGCACCCCGACACATGGGATGAGAGTCTTCCTTATGTTCAACATAGCTACAACCAATCCCTCCATAGCTCAACCGACCACAACCCCTTTCAGGTGGGGTTGGGATTCAAACCATTGGGTCCAATGGATGTTGCACTACCCCTTGTGGCCACCTCGACTGACTCGTCACCTACTCCAATTGAAGCCGACAAAGCCACCTGGTTCATTGAGTGGATATAACACATTCTCCAACAGGTTCAGGATATTTTATAGAAGTCCAATGCCAAGTACAAGCAGCGCCATGATCAACATTGGTTGCCACATAAGTTTTAAATGGGAGACAAAGTTTGGTTGCACTTGCAGAAAGAATGCCTTACAAGGCCCCATCAGAAGCTTCACCCACTCTGCTATGGACCTTACACCATCACCAAGGATGTGGGTGACAAAGCTTTTGAGCTCAACGTTCCCCCTTTTCTTGGCCTGCACCCAATGTTCAACGTGGCTCTCCTTCGGCCATATTTCCCACCATTATTGGACACCTCAGAGATAGTAGAACAGTTGACACCAACAGATCTCAACCCTAACCGCATGTAACAGGAATCCAGTGATCATATTGTATACACACAGGTCAAGGCCACTCGACATCAAAGGATCCAGCTTTATCGAGTTGTCAAAGTAGGGCAACTCCTGCACCAAGGCAAGTGGCTCACCTGGGGCCAAATTCAACAGAAATTTCCTTATCTGATGGGGGAACTCAACGCAATGGAGACCATTGCTTCCTAAGGGGGGAGGATTGATCCAAATGGATGTTGGTGGCCTCCCATCTATTCCAACTAGTTCATTTTGGTGGTTTTTTCCTAGTTTTCGGGTCCCCGACTTCCGAGGTCGTTTTGAGGCCCTAAACAGTGTTTTTAGGGCTCGCCACAGTAAAATTGTAGGTGTAGTTGGATTTTGACGAAAACATGTGCAGTCCTTGAATAGACCTTTTCAATGGGTTATCGTGCACCTAAAACGAAGATCATATGCAAAAGTTATGATCCTGGGAATTTGATGTACAAGCTTACCCCAACGGGGCCCACGTGACTTTTGGTGCTTCATCTCCTAGGGTTAGGTTTTTGGATGTCCAGGATTTTGGCATTCATGTTTATTGTAAAAAGGATTTCAGAGCCTCATTGTACTCATGTTCTTGCGAATGAGTGCAGTCGTCACATCTCTTCTCAGAGATAAGCCGCCACCATTCTAACAAGCTTATTTTCCGTTGCATTTTACAATTTCATCATATTTCCTTATTGAATAGAAGTCAGCTTTACTGTATCTCTGTTATTTTGTGTTAAGCATAATAATAATCTGTATTCATTTCATTCAAGAGGTCTTCCATTAATGCAAACACATCTTCCCCTTCCCCCAACGTTTCCTGTAGAATAATTAAATAAGGTTGATTGGACTCCACCAATATTTTTAGGGCGGATTTTTTGGAGGGGCTCGCCACACCCCTACAGTTAAAAGAGAGAACTTTCATGGGGGAAACCCCCTGGGATTTTTCGATGCTCTATGTGCCCCCATAATTGATAGTTGTTTCCCAGCTGCCATGTCAACCAAAGTCTGATTCTGGGCAATAGAAAGATGGGATTTTCTCCCTTGACCAGATCCCCCTTTTAATAACATGGGGTTTTTGCCTAGCTCCTCGAGCCTAGGGTTCGAGTCAAATAGAGTTGGGATAGCTTTTTTCCTGAGTTGATATGCAATTTGGCGATCTTCTGTATCCCTGGAAGATTCATCCTCCTCCATGACCTTCATACCAGAGTCTAATGGCACTTCTTGAGTCGAGGGAGATAAGGTTAAAGCGGATCCCAAACTAGAAAGAGAAGGTGAACTTTGACCCTTAAAGGAGAACATGATATTTTTCAGAGTAGCCAACCAATATTTTCCCATGAGCAACAAAGAATTAATCAAAATGTTAATCGAATGGGGAGGATTTGGTAACATACCCTGAGGAGGAGTTGATTTAGGCCTCAAGGCCATAGATTAGGAGTTGTCTCGAGGTGGCATTCAAGAGACCTTGTCTATATCCTGGGATAGTTGAGCCATTTTCTTGTGCTTCCTTGCCTCTACATTGTTCCTATCGCCAAATCCTCTAGCCAGTGAATTTGTTGATGTTGGGTTGTCCTGAGAGCCTAGGGGAGATACATAGTCTGTCCTTACTGAGGAAGTTATTCTCTTCCTGACCCATTAAGAGCAAGGACTACTAGGAAGACCCTTGAAAGGTAGATGACAGTCAGTGGCCACATGACCATGTTAATGAAAACGCCTACAATGGAAGAGAACCCCTTCATAGTCCATTTTTTGCAAATAGCATGAGTTCCCCATCACCAACTCCAATTCCTTTGCAAGCCCCTCCCTAACGTCAAGCATAACCAAAATTCGGGCTACTATTAGCTCACCCATGGATTGGAAAGACATATTATCATCTAGGAAGGAGCCCAAAGCATTTCCTAGTTCCTTGAAACTCTCACGGATCCAAAATTCAACCAGAAGGTCGAGAAGGCGTACTAAGAGTGGAAGAACATCCATCCTTTCCTTACTAGCATCGAACAACGGGGTCCACTTCTTAAACAATATAGGTGAAGAATTATACTCCAAGGGTTCTTTAAAACCCAGTCTGCATCTTCCAATTTCCAAAATTTGAAAAGGAACCAACCTCTAACCAAAAACTGAGTTGAGGGCAAGTAACCTAGAGTTTTGGACCAATTAGCATCATACCAAGCATTCAAGGTCTTTTGGCTAAACCTTCTTCCATCGACTCTCCCCACCATTGTCATATTATCCATATCCACAACTTGTGTCATGGTGATATATGATCCCAACACTAATTTAATAGGTTTCCCATTTGTTTTGATACATCTATTTTTCCTTTGACTTAGACTAGAAGGAATATTTGGGCAGTTTGCCTTCCTAGTAGGAGACTCCCCTATGACTTTATCCACTAGGGTTTTTGCTAGGCTCAGGCTTTTGCGTTCCTTCCTGGAGAGACTTGAATGCACCAGCAAGGAATCAATGAATCCTGATGAGACCAAAGAACCACTAGAGATATGTGGGAGAGGTGAAGAAGGCGGAAAATTACTTATGGAAGATGTGATCCTATGAAGAGTGATGCTACCACTCAGGCTAGGGGATCAAATATTTTCCCCATCTTGTGAGGCACCGATGTCTAAGCATCGAGAAACCCTAGATCCAAAGGAGCCAATCCATTAAGTAGCAGGAATTTTGGTGCCAAAGGGATATCAGACCCAGAATGGAGCTTGGGTGAAAGCAAACTTGCAATTGTTAGACTCCAAGGGTCGATTTGGCCAGAAATTTTTGAGACTTCGATCCCTTGAGCCAAATCCAACTCCAGGCCCAACGCGGTGGGTTGCGTAGATGCACGACACCCCCTAGGATCAGACCAAGAAATCGGCTTGGAGAAGTTCCCATGAGCAAACCCTCCACTTGATGTTGGCCAAATCCCACCTTCCAACATGCTGAGAATCATACCTGTAGGGGAGTCCACCTGTCAGAAAACGGGCTCCACCCAAATCAAAACCCCATCCTGCGAGTCCAGAGAAAATTCCACTAGCTCCTCTTCAACTGGATCCATGGGAACGGTTAGCACCAACACTTTCGTTGGGAAATGACAGAGCACCTATAGTAGACGGCAGGAAGTTAGAGTGCTAGAAACCCTAAAAAAACTGACATGAGGCCATCCTACGAAGGGTTTCCACATATCCATTTCCCATATATATATTGAATCTAAAGAAAACTTCATTTTCTCTTATTTTACTTATAATGAGATCTCTAATACTTATTATTTTCCATTTAAATTTTTTCATGGATATTGAATTTATGTTGTTGGTTTTTAGAGGAGCACTTGATGTCATCTCTCTTTTGTAATCCAAAGCTTAGATTTTACTCAAAGTATGGGTTCATTGTAATTTACTGCTCATTTTTTTCTCGACCTCAAATCTTGAGGGAGACCACTTTTGTGATTTTTTTCATAGGCATTTGGCTAAGTTCAATTCCATATCTTTGTATTATTTCTCGCCTCATCTTTCTCCAACGACTTGTCAAGCCAAGTCTTGATGTACATGCTCCCTTCTTTTTAATATAGCTTTAGGTACCTCCTTTCTCTTTTTGTTTGTACCTCCTTCACAATTCTAATTCATCAAATTTAGTTGCGTGTAGATATATACATTTATATTTTTTGTGCTTGAATGCTTCCTATTTAAATTTAGTGTTATCTAACGAGTCAATATTTCAAAGAGACCCTTTGTAAGATAAACGTTTATTCAAAGTCTTGCATGTGTTATGTTATTTCCCGATGTTGAATCTAGTTATTGACATGATGCAAGTCATTACTTACCATTTTGATTGATGAAAATTCGATAACATTAAGGGCTTGGGTCTTTATCCATCCACATGATTGGCCTTTATACTTGCCATGATAACTCTTCCTGATGCAAAACATGTCAATCATAAAAAGGGTGCTTGTGCCAACACCCCCTTTGCTACTACAATGAATTACAACTTAAAAGCCTCATCAATGTCTTCTCTCAATATCAATTCAACAACAAAACTACCACATCTTTGTCATGTAAACCCTTTTTTGTCGTTTATTAGTAAATTTATCAATATAAACAATTATAAACATGAACATACATTTTTTTCCAAGTTACGTTGTTCGAGGAAAACCCTTGAGTTCTTCCCCTCTTTTCCTTGGATGGTATCCATGGTAAAACCTAAAATCTTCAAGGCAAAAGGTTAGTCAACAATAGGGCTCAAAGCCTTTGCAACAATATACTCGTTAAGAGCTCAACATGTCATTTGCACGAATTGAAACTGAGTGGGGACGATAACAATCATTCCTCCCAACCACTCGGACTAAACCAAAATTAACCTAGATATAAATATACATATGAAGAGTGTTTTTTAATGTCTCGACCCTTATCAAATCACAAGTTCGTGCTAGTGATAACTTGCAAACTATTGATACTAACAACATAATTTTCTGATAAAATAACAATTAATTATATAAATTATATCTAATTAAAATTATTTAATAAAAAAGTTAATAATAATAATAATCTATTTTTAAGGTCACAACCAAGCCAAACACCAAACTGGTGTATGAGACCCCCTTATTTGTGGGACAAGGGACCCCCTCCTTCCAGCGATTTGAATGGTAAAGTCTACGGAGGTATACATACCCTACCCCCCTCTGGATTTGAACTTGTGACCTCTTAGGAGGAAGCACATGTTCTTAACCATTAGGCCCACTCAGGCTGTATGTAAATAAATAAATATATAAAATAAAATAAATAAAAACTTTTAACTTTATTTACCAAAGAAAAATATATATTCATTGAATAATTCAATCATCCCTCCCTAAATTTTGGGGCGTAAGTGACTATAAGAATCTCATAGATAATGTGATGGATTGGCATGTGAAAAAGAACAATTGCTATCATCTTTATCAATTTTGAATGTGTTTTATTAGTTAAAAATAGTAATTAATAGTTTTTCTTTTACATGAGTTTTGTATAAAGTTTGAATTGGAAAAACGTTTCATTTTCTTATAGTGAAATAATCATACAATTTATGTATCATTTTTTTCAACAAGAAAAAATTCTTATTATATTTATAATGTATGGTAAAACCAAAATTACATTGACTGCTTTCCAAGATGGAAACAAAATCACTAGTCCAAAAATATAGGATAGTCTGGCCATAAATACTTAATAGATTGTCTAATGTTATGCAGAGATGACTCAGAGAAAAGGCTTCAGCATTTTTTCTTTCTGACTCTAAGGGCTTTTACAAAGTAGATAGGCAAGTTAATATAGGTAGTATTTTGATCAAAATATACCAAAAAAGAATAACTAAGTATTGTATCACTGATAGCCACTAAAAAAGATATAGATGGTGAGTCGACCCCACATGGCCATCTTTCCATTGGTGGAAAGTCAATTTCCCCTCCTGCTCTTGAAGAGCACTTTTGGAAAGAATATCAGCCTCCAAATTTAATTCCCAGTAAATGTAAGTGAAGTTGACCCGTGTAAAACCTTTGATAAGTTTAGAGATTTTGTCTTTCCAACATTCCAGGGCAATGACTTGTAACTTGCCTTTGTTGTTTAGCTAGCCTATAATAATTCTGGAGTCGCCCAAAACTTGTAGATCCAGAATGTGAAGTCTAGTAACTAGAGTGAGTGTGGCCCAAGAACCAAGTAGTTTAGCTTTGGAATTTGTGCCCTCACCACAGTTGTAGATCCATTTAATTATGGTGTGGTCTGTGTACTTGATCAGACCTCCAGCTCCACACTGATGAACAGAGTTTTGTGAGGCACCATCAAACCAGGCATCAATCTTACCGTGAAGATAGGTAGGCTATAAAAATCTCAGAGTAGGATCTTTTGTTGTCTTATTACCCTCCAGACCACCCAATTTTTTGTAATAGATAACATTGGTAGAAGGTGGTAGCTGATCAAAGATAGTCTTGTTGTGCACCAACCAGATGTGCCAATTGACTAGAGCAGGAAGATGTGGGTAGAGTGACACCTCCTTTGTCCAGTTTTCCAAAAAATTATTCAGGGAGGAACCCGTCCAAGTAGTCATGAGCTTTAGAGCAATGAAGAGTCTGTTCCAAACTTGTTGTGTGAAAGTACAGTCAATAAAAAGATGTGTTATAGATTCAGAATTCAAACGACAAAGATGGAAAATGTTTGGTCCCTCCCAACCACGATGTTGTAAGTTATCCCAGGTCATAATTTTGTTGGTTGCTGCTAACCAGGTAAATAGTTTGATTTTTAATTGAATATTCCAATGCCAAAGTTGCTTCCTCCAGCCAGTACACTTATGGTTCCAAATGGTAGAACAAATAGCCTCATATAAATTCTTTACAAAAATGTTTCCAGAACTATCGCCCCCGTTCCAGAGCATTTCATCGTCCTAGTCCCAAAGTTGTATCCCTGCTCCAAGTATAGCTCTACAGTATCGCTGCCATTCTAATGCCAAATTCCCCGAAAGGCCAAGGTCTAAGCAATCCTTCCACCAAGAACTAAGAGACCCCTGGTCTGTAGATCCCTTGGCCTGGAAGAGGTAGTAAATGTGTTGATAGTGTAATACAGTCAGAAGCTCCTGTGACATATATGTTGTGGACCCCAATCCCAATATGGCATCCCGACCCACGTGGATAGCGTGGCCCGATCCAGGTTTCCAACATAACCAATGTTGGATGATATGTAGGGATTTCAGAAGTGATTTCCAGATCGAGGAAGCGTTAGATGGACTGGTAAATGTTTGTTTGAGCCAACTCGTAACATAACTGTGTGGTAATTATTTGCCAATAATAACCCGGTGCCATAACGCATCTTGTGTCAGCACACGCCAGAGTGTATTGGACGCCATAACTTTATTAAAGAGAAAGATGTTTCTCAACCCCCAACCACCGAACAGTTTTGGTTTAGCAATAAAATCCCAACTGCAGAGATGTAGATGCTTTTTTT
>JZKD02S1672906.1:17359-31807 GCA_000966675.3 Picea glauca
ATCGAATGAAAAAGTGCTTTTAGGAATCAATGAACAGACATAGTAATATCAAAAGGTATGAAGAAAACTGATCTAGATAATCAAGTACAACAGTGTGTAGGATCATACAAGCCAAAAAGAATTCCTTTAGTTTAAGTTTATGAGCTAAATAAGAAGATGACATTTCTTAATAGATGAGCTAAACTGAAATAAAGTACAGAACATGGAATAGATGAAGAAATCTGTCATTAACAACAAAAGAAGACTGATTCTATATTGAAACATAAGTGTCTTAGTACAATAGCCAAAGAGTATCCAAAATTGAACCCCCTAGTACTCCAAATGTCTTTGGCTTTATAGCCTTACAAGATGAAATCTAGATCCTTGAAATATGGATCAGATTTACTAAAAATAGTCAAATCAAAACAGATACAACAAGTGTAGGATGAGATCCTATAAAAATGGATCTAGAATGGAAAATCAAAACAAAATAGGAAAGGTCCTATTTAATGATCTCTAAAAATAGTAGATTGCTGATGAAGTGCAGTTTTAGCCTCCTAAGGATGTTTGAGTTGGTCCTCCAAAGACAAAATTCGAATTGGGTGATGTGTCACTTGATCCCTATCATTTTTCCCTTGAAAATGACCAAATCTTGTCAAAAAATTCCCTTTTGACTTTCATCTCCAAGAATGGCCTTCAGATTTTGATTTTATAATTCATAACTAGCTTATTAAAGAAGGTTTCAAACCATTCAAACCCAAAAAATCCTGATCTGGGCGAAAATTTGGCTCTTCTGGCCATGACAGGCTTTCACCAACTAATTTACCCGAAAATCTGCTCCTTAGCTGGTGAAAGGCGAAGCTTTCACCAACTAACTAGTTATAATTCTGCCTTCTGCGCTGGTGAAAGCGCAGATTTTTTCAAAATCAACTTTCTCAGTCATGGAGAGTCTGTTTTGCACACTTAAATAGTCGATCAACATCTACAAATCCTAATATTTCCAATGGTGTTTTCAAATCTACATTTGGAGCCCGGGAAGCTATCAAAATTGTCCCTACAATATTAGGCATCGTTCTTTCAAAAATGCCAGTGCGTTTTTTATCGCTAACACTACCCACTGTGTTGCAGGCACATAAAAATTAGGGAGTCAACTCCCCATCAGGGTGATCGAGAACCTGAGTTTAAAGACCGTTGTTGTTGTACTTACATATATTAGGGGTCAACCTCGTTGCACCAAGAATCGAGGCCACTCATGTTTTACGCAATGGAGTTTTTACAACCCACGTTTTATGATTGGTGCACCTCACTACTGGCTAACATGAAGACCCAACTGACATATTGCAAACAAGGGAGAAAGAGAAACTTTGGGTTTGCATCCATCTTGTGTAGTTTTTTCTTTGAGTAGGTTCTAGGTTTGAGCCCTAGATTAGAGATCATTCCACGTGGACCGCACGATCCATCCATGTGATGGTGGACCGAGGTGATGAGGCGTTTAGGAGGTGGTAGGGTGAAAACCCCCTACAACAATGATTTTTTCATCTGGTGGAGTCAACAGGTGATAGCCATAGATGACTACCCTTATGCTCTTATCGACTACAAAGGAGATCCAGATATGCCATTGCCACTAGGCTCCACCTACGGTGATATAGGTATGAAAAGTTTTTATATATTTCATTTTTTTGTGTTTTTCAAAAAGAATAAAAAAATGCAAATATTTTTGGATGGTATCAAGTATTGATAATTACTTTGTTACGNTGGCCATGACAGGCTTTCACCAACTAATTTACCCGAAAATCTGCTCCTTAGCTGGTGAAAGGCGAAGCTTTCACCAGCTAACTAGTTATAATTCTGCCTTCTGCGCTGGTGAAAGCGCAATTTTTTTCAAAATCAACTTTCTCAGTCATGGAGAGTCTGTTTTGCATGCTTAAATAGTCGATCAACATCTACAAATCCTAAGATTTCCAATGGTGTTTTCAAATCTGCATTTGGAGCCCGGGAAGCTATCAAAATTTTCCCTACAATATTAGGCATCGTTCTTTCAAAAATGCCAGTGCGTTTTTTATCGCTAACACTACCCACTGTGTTGCAGGCACATAAAAATTAGGGAGTCAACTCCCCATAAGGGTGATTGAGAACCTGAGTTTAAAGACCATTGTTCTTGTACTTACATAGATTAGGGGTCAGCCTCGTTGCACCAGGAATCGAGGCCACTCATGTTTTACGCAATGGAGTTTTTACAACCCACGTTTTATGATTGGTGCACCTCACTACTGGATAACATGAAGACCCAACTGACAGATTGCAAACAAGGGAGAAAGAGAAACTTTGGGTTTGCATCCATCTTGTGTAGTTTTTTCTTTGAGTAAGTTCTAGGTTTGAGCCCTAGAGTAGAGATCATTCCACGCGGACCACACGATCCATCCATGTGATGGTGGACCGAGGTGATGAGGCGTTTAGGAGGTGGTAGGGTGAAAACCCCCTACAACGATGATTTTTTCATCTGGTGGAGTCGACAGGTGATAGCCATAGATGACTACCCTTATGCTCAGATCGAATACAAAGGAGATCCAGATATGCCATTGCCACCAGGCTCCACCTACGGTGATATAGGTATGAAAAGTTTTTATATATTTCATTTTTTTGTGTTTTTCAAAAAGAATAAAAAAACGAAAATATTTTTGGATGGTATCAAGTATTGATAATTACTTTGTTACGCATATGTGGGTCCGCAACGACCAGATGAATTTCCATGGCATTGGAGGATGAACTGGGGAGATGAGCCAGCTTAACCTGTCTAGTTTGACACACATGATTCCTATGGTTCATGTGGAGGATCTGCCAGAGGCTATGCAGCGACAGGTGGTGGGTGTGCCCCATGCGTGGGTGCGACTCTTCCGGCGTCTCGAAAATGCCATAGTATTCTATCATGATACACATCTRGTGCCACAKRCATAGATTCCATGGTAATTATATCTATCAGCCATATATGTATTTTGAGGGTGTGAGCCCCATTTTGTACTATGACACCATAATTTTTGGAGAGATGAAATATAAAAACATTGGTCTTCATTTTTACTTATATATGTTACAATGTGTACATGGATGTGTTTTCTTTACTTTAGTTATGTGACAAATACCAATCTAAAACATAATTAGCATATGCATCAGATACATAAATAGAACTTCTAAATATGTGATTATAAGTAATAAAATCAAAGTGTCATTCCAAAAGTCGTACCCATAGGAATCATCGAAGTAGAATAGGGTATCTCACATGGTAACTTCCATTTAACTGACTTACTACTAACTGGGAGTCTAGGTGAACCTCTAATGACCGAAAACCATGTGAAATGGCATCATGTAAAAGATTTATAACAACGCTATACTCAACCACATTGTTCGTTGATGGCCCTAGACAAACACCACCTGAAGATACCAATTGACCCTTGGGTGAGTAAATGACCCAAGGTGAGTAAATGAGACTCGTATTAAAAGAGTCACGCCAAATCTTGAGGGATTAAGAACAATATATTTTCAAGTAGAGCCCATTTCTGGGATCATCCATCATATTCCCTTCATAATCCTCCAATTCACAGGCTCCTTTTTCTAAAACATGTTGCATGATATAAGGACCTTGCCACATGGGGTTGAACTTGTTTGCCCCCAACGATTCTTTGGCTTGGTCATAAAAAAGGACCAAGTCACCCTCAGCGTACTACAAAGGACAGAAAAACCTATCATACTAGACCTTAACACGTCGTTTATTCACTTCGATAGTCGTAGAGGCATCTCGACGCTGCTCATCTAGGTGCTCTAGGTGTACGAGGCATTCTTCAAGATCGAAAGTGTCAGGTAGGAGTTCAATTGCAAGTCTAAGGGAAGGGATTTCACATTCAATTGGAAGGATCGAATCCACACCATGTACTAACTGAAAAGAAGGAAAATCAGTGGAAGTCTTAACTCAGGTTCGATATGCCCAAAGTGCAGGGTAGAGCATTAGATTCCAGTCAAATTTGCTCTGCCTGACATTTTATTACAAAATGGTATTTAGAGATTTATTCACAGCCTCTACTTGTCCATTTTCTTGGGGATGATAAGGGGAATAATGACCATGCTCAAACCCGAGTTTTGATGCTAATTCCTTCATCATTTCATTCTGAAAGTGACTTCCATGACGAGTGACAATCTCCTTATGGATTCTGAATCAGGCTATAATTTGGCTGACCACGAAAAAATTTGTAGTCTTACCATCATATTTAATACCATGCATGACCTCTACCCATTTAGTGAAGTAGCCCATGGCCATGATAATATGTTGATGCCCCCCAGCTGAAGCTGGGTTACAGTCCTTAAAATCCACCCTCCACTTAGTGAAGGGACCGACGATGATGAGTGGGTGAAGAGGGGCTAGATGCGTGCTCATTTTACAAGAAAACACCTGGCAAGGGTCACACTTCTTGACCGCTTCAACACAATTTTAAAAAATTGACGGCCAAAAATAACCAACTCGCAGTATTTTTTCGATTGTCGCAAGCTTAGATAGATGACCACCACAAGTCCCAGTGTGACATTCATTAAGAACGGACTCAATTTCGTCATGATTCAAGCAACAACGCAAGATATTATCTATGCCTCGATGATACAAAGTGCCGTCGACGATAAGGTAGTTTTTAACTTGATACCATATATGTCATTGGTTGTCTCTCGACAAATGATGAGAGAAATTCAAGGTTTGAATATAGATCAAAATGTCTCCATACAAGGGGTCCGAAGATGAGATAAGGAAAATATGTTCAACTGCGAATGAATCATCATGAATGATGTCCTCATCTAGTCAAGGGAAGTCTGATATTAACTTGGAAAAAACTAGCGATTTATTAGACTTTCCTGAAGCAAATTCAAGGTAAAACTATTGCAATTTGGCAATCCATTTGTTGTATTTCCCCCCTATGATATGCCTAGTAAGGACGTATTGAAATGGATTGACATCAGAAACTACAATAGTTTTTCAAAGTAATATATAATGTTGTAATCTTTGAACTGCATGTACGACAACCAAGGCTAGCTTCTCAACGTGAGATTATTTAAGTTCAGGACCAACTAAGTTTCGACTAATATAGTAGACAATGTTCTCATGGAGCTCATTGTCCTCCAAAACCAGAACCATACCAACCATCCCTTTAGACACAACAATATAAATAAAATAATATCTATTGTAGTCTAGAGGCTTCAGTAGAGGTATCAATACTAAGTCTTTCTTAATAGCATCGAAGGATTCTCGGGCTCGCTCATCCCATATAAAGGGAGTGTCCTTCTTCAAAATACACATGAAGCCATTAGTTATATTGGCATAGTTTACTATAAACTGACGTAAGAATTTATCCTTCCCATTTAAACCCTGAAGTTGAAGAATGTTGCATGGGGGAGGCAATCGAAGTATTGCCTCAACCTTCATAGGATCCCCCATGATCTCATGCTCAGATATTAGGAATCCTAAGAGATGTCCATACCTAATGAAAATGATGAAATTGTGATGGTTTAAACATATGTGATAATAACGACATCTCTCAAACACTAGTCGAAGGTGAGTAGAGTGATCTAATATCTTGCGAGAGTGAACATCGATAGCATTGAGGTAAGCTTCGACAATGTGTTTGATATCATTAAAATAAAAGGTCATGGCGCATTGGAAGGTTGCTCCAACATTTTTAAGGCCAAAAGGAATTTTCCAGTATAAAAAATTACCCCAAGGACAAATAAATGTCATCTTCTGTAAATCCTTGTGTTTGATCTAAATTTGATTGCATCCTGAAAATCTGTCCATAAAAGAAAACACCCATCTTCCCGCACACTCATCGAGAATCTGATCAATGAAAGGTGTCAAGAAGTTTTCTTTAGGAAAAGCCTTGTTCATCTCTCGAAAATCCATACATACACAGATGGTTCCTTGTTTCTTATTCATAGGAACGAGATTGGACACCCATTCGGTCAAAGGAACTGAGTAGATGAAACTAGCATTAAGTAGTTTCTCCAACTTTACCTTAATAGCAACGACCTTCCTAGGATTAACAACTCTAAGATGTTGTCGAACATGTCTATCATCTGGATAAGTCTTAATTTCATGCTCAAAATTGTGAGGGTCGATTCCTAGCATCTCTTCATACGACCAAGAAAATACATCACAAAATTCTTTGAAGAGATTGGTGTAGATTTGAATTTCTTCAGGTGAACNCTCCTTTTTCTAAAACATGTTGCATGATATAAGGACCTTGCCACATGGGGTTGAACTTGTTTGCCCCCAACGATTCTTTGGCTTGGTCATAAAAAAGGACCAAGTCACCCTCAGCATACTACAAAGGATAGAAAAACCTATCATACTAGACCTTAACACGTCGTTTATTCACTTCGATAGTCGTAGAGGCATCTCGACGCTGCTCATCTAGGTGCTCTAGGTGTACGAGGCATTCTTCAAGATCAAAAGTGTTAGGTAGGAGTTCAATTACAAGTCTAAGGGAAGGGATTTCACATTCAATTGGAAGGATCGACTCCACACCATGTACTAACTGAAAAGAAGGAAAATCAGTGGAAGTCTCAACTCAGGTTCGATATGCCCAAAGTGCAGGGTAAAGCATTAGATTCCAGTCAAATTTGCTCTGTCTGACATTTTATTGCAAAATGGTATTTAGAGATTTATTCACAGCCTCTACTTGTCCATTTTCCTAGGGATGATAAGGGGAATAATGACCATGCTCAAACCCGAGTTTTGATGCTAATTCCTTCATCATTTCATTCTGAAAGTGACTGCCATGACGAGTGACAATCTCCTTACGAATTCTGAATCAGGCTATAATTTGGCTGACCACGAAAATTTTTGCAGTCTTACCATCATATTTAATACCATGCATGACCTCTACCCATTTAGTGAAGTATCCCATGGCCATGATAATATGTTGATGCCCCCCAGCCGAAGCTGGGTTACAGTCCTTAAAATACACCCTCCACTTAGTGAAGGGACCGACGATGATGAGTGGGTGAAGAGGGGCTAGATGCGTGCTCATTTTACAAGAAAACACCTGGCAAGGGTGACACTTCTTGACCGCTTCAACACAATTTTAAAAAATTGACGGCCAAAAATAACCAACTCGCAGTATTTTTTCGATTGTCACAAGCTCAGATAGATGACCACCACAAGTCCCAGTGTGACATTCATTAAGAACAGACTCAATTTCGTCGTGATTCAAGCAACAATGCAAGATATTATCTATGCCTCGATGATACAAAGTGCCGTCGACGATAAGGTAGTTTTTAACTTGATACCATATATGTCATTGTTCGTCTCTCGACAAATGATGAGAGAAATTCAAGGTTTGAATATAGATCAAAATGTCTCCATACAAGGGGTCCGAAGACGAGATAAGGAAAATATGTTCAACTGCGAATGAATCATCATGAATGATGTCCTCATCTAGTCAAGGGAAGTCTGATATTAACTTGGAAAAAACTAGCGATTTATTAGACTTTCCTTAAGCAAATTTGAGGTAAAACTATTGCAAATTGGCAATCCACTTGTTGTATTTCCCCCCTATGATATGCCTAGTAAGGACGTATTGAAATGGATTGACATCAGAAACTACAGTAGTTTTTCAAAGTAATATATAATGTTGTAATCTTTGAACTGCATGTACGACAACCAAGGCTAGCTTCTCAACGTGAGATTATTTAAGTTCAGGACCAACTAAGTTTCGACTAATATAGTAGACAATGTTCTCATGGAGCTCATTGTCCTCCAAAACCAGAACCATACCAACCATCCCTTTAGACACAACAATATAAATAAAATAATATCTATTGTAGTCTNTATGCCCAAAGTGCAGGGTAAAGCATTAGATTCCAGTCAAATTTGCTCTGTCTGACATTTTATTGCAAAATGGTATTTAGAGATTTATTCACAGCCTCTACTTGTCCATTTTCCTGGGGATGATAAGGGGAATAATGACCATGCTCAAACCCGAGTTTTGATGCTAATTCCTTCATCATTTCATTCTGAAAGTGACTGCCATGACGAGTGACAATCTCCTTACGGATTCTGAATCAGGCTATAATTTGGTTGACCACGAAAAATTTTGCAGTCTTACCATCATATTTAATACCATGCATGACCTCTACCCATTTAGTGAAGTAGCCCATGGCCATGATAATATGTTGATGCCCCCCAGCTGAAGCTGGGTTACAGTCCTTAAAATCCACCCTCCACTTAGTGAAGGGACCGACGATGATGAGTGGGTGAAGAGGGGCTAGATGCGTGCTCATTTTACAAGAAAACACATGGCAAGGGTGACACTTCTTGACCGCTTCAACACAATTTTAAAAAATTGACGGCCAAAAATAACCAACTCGCAGTATTTTTTCGATTGTCGCAAGCTCAGATAGATGACCACCACAAGTCCCAGTGTGACATTCATTAAGAACAGACTCAATTTTGTCATGATTCAAGAAACAACGCAAGATATTATCTATGCCTCGATGATACAAAGTGTCGTCGACGATAAGGTAGTTTTTAACTTGATACCATATATGTCATTGGTCGTCTCTCGACAAATGATGAGAGAAATTCAAGGTTTGAATATAGATCAAAATGTCTCCATACAAGGGGTTCGAAGATGAGATAAGGAAAATATGTTCAACTGCGAATGAATCATCATGAATGATGTCCTCATCCAGTCAAGGGAAGTCTGATATTAACTTGGAAAAAACTAGCGATTTATTAGACTTTCCTGAAGCAAATTCGAGGTAAAACTATTACAAATTGGCAATCCACTTGTTGTATTTCCCCCCTATGATATGCCTAGTAAGGACGTATTGAAATGTATTGACATCAGAAACTACAGTAGTTTTTCAAAGTAATATATAATGTTGTAATCTTTGAACTGCATGTACGACAACCAAGGCTAGCTTCTCAACGTGAGATTATTTAAGTTCAGGACCAACTAAGTTTCGACTAATATAGTAGACAATGTTCTCATGGAGCTCATTGTCCTCCAAAACCAGAACCATACCAACCATCCCTTTAGACACAACAATATAAATAAAATAATATCTATTGTAGTCTGGAGGCTTCAGTAGAGGCATCAATACTAAGTCTTTCTTAATAGCATCGAAGGATTCCCGGGCTCGCTCATCCCATATAAAGGGAGTGTCCTTCTTCAAAATACGCATGAAGCCATTAGTTATATTGGCATAGTTTACTATAAACTGACGCAATAATTTATCCTTCCCATTTAAACCTTGAAGTTGAAGAATGTTGCATGGGGGAGGCAATCGAAGTATTGCCTCAACCTTCATAGGATCCCCCATGATCCCATGCTCAGATATTAGGAATCCTAAGAGATGTCCATACCTAATGAAAAAGATGAAATTGTGATGGTTTAAATAGATGTGATAATAACGACATCTCTCAAACACTAGTCAAAGGTAAGTAGAGTGATCTAATCTCTTGCGAGAGTGAACATCGATAGCATTGAGGTAAGCTTCGACAATGTGTTTGATATCATTAAAATAAAAGGTCATGGCGCATTGGAAGGTTGATCCACATTTTTAAGGCCAAAAGGAATTTTCCGGTATAAAAAATTACCCCAAGGACAAATAAATGTCATCTTCTGTAAATCCTCGTGTTTGATCTAAATTTGATTGCATCCTGAAAATCTGTCCATAAAAGAAAACACCCATCTTCCCGCACACTCATCGAGAATCTGATCAATGAAAGGTGTCAAGAAGTTTTCTTTAGGAAAATCCTTGTTCATCTCTCGAAAATCCATACATACACGGATGGTTCCTTGTTTCTTATTCATAGGAACGAGATTGGACACCCATTCGGTCAAAGGAACTGAGTAGATGAAACTAGCATTAAGTAGTTTCTCCAACTTGACCTTAATAGCAGCGACCTTCCTAGGATTAACAACTCTAAGATGTTGTCGAACAAGTCTATCATCTGGATAAGTCTCGATTTCATGCTCAAAATTGTGAGGGTCGATTCCTAGAATCTCTTCATACGACCAAGAAAATACATCACAAAATTCTTTGAAGAGATTGGTGTAGATTTGAATTTCTTCAGGTGAACAATTCACACTGATTTATACATTTTCAACTTTTCCAGNCATGAAGCCATTAGTTATATTGGCATAGTTTACTATAAATTGACGCAATAATTTATCCTTCCCATTTAAACCCTGAAGTTGAAGAATGTTGCATGGGGGAGGCAATCGAAGTATTTCCTCAACCTTCATAGGATCCCCCATGATCCCATGCTCAGATATTAGGAATCCTAAGAGATGTCCATACCTAATGAAAAAGATGAAATTGTGATGGTTTAAACAGATGTGATAATAACGACATCTCTCAAACACTAGTCGAAGGTGAGTAGAGTGATCTAATCTCTTGCGAGAGTGAACATCGATAGCATTGAGGTAAGCTTCGACAATGTGTTTGATATCATTAAAATAAAAAGTCATGGCGCATTGGAAGGTTGCTCCAACATTTTTAAGGCCAAAAGGAATTTTCCAGTATAAAAAATTACCCCAAGGACAAATAAATGTCATCTTCTGTAAATCCTCGTGTTTGATCTAAATTTGATTGCATCCTGAAAATCTGTCCATAAAAGAAAACACCCATCTTCCCGCACACTCATCGAGAATCTGATCAATGAAAGGTGTCATGAAGTTTTCTTTAGGAAAATCCTTGTTCATCTCTCGAAAATCCATACATACACGGATGGTTCCTTGTTTCTTATTCATAGGAACGAGATTGGACACCCATTCGGTCAAAGGAACTGAGTAGATGAAACTAGCATTAAGTAGTTTCTCCAACTTGACCTTAATAGCAACGGCCTTCCTAGGATTAACAACTCTAAGATGTTGTCGAACAGGTCTATCATCTGGATAAGTCTCGATTTCATGCTCAAAATTGTGAGGGTCGATTCCTAGCATCTCTTCATACGACCAAGAAAATACATCACAAAATTCTTTGAAGAGATTGGTGTAGATTTGAATTTCTTCAGGTGAACAATTCACACTGATTTATACATTTTCAACTTTTCCAGGAATTCRAGAGATTTCGATCGTGACGGTAGGATAAATATTCTCCATGTTTCCTTCGTCATAAATTCCATGCGTATTTAGTGGAACTAYAATGTGATCGACCATCTCACTCAAGGTATATCTARAAGTGTCTTGTTTAATGCTAACACKCTCTTGAAGGAAGTAAGAKAAATGATGCATATCATATCATGGCCTATCAGGACCATTCATGGCCTATAAGATGGCTCCATATGAAGGTAAAGTATTTTYGAGGAAATCATGTGAGAAATATGATGAGGTGGCCCATACAGGCTCTAGAACAGGATCCTCCTCGTGCGTCTACGAGGATACATAATTTGGGTTAGCAGTAGAGTCAAGAATAGCCTGATACGCTATCTTTGTCGCTGACAGTGGCATTTCCATTACAATATGTGACTGACCTTGACCCTTGAGTGAGTAAATGACCCAAGCGACAGAATCCAAGTTTCGTGTATGACGACTGGCACCGTCTGCAAATCCTAAGTAGACTGAAGATTCCTTTGACATATTCCAACCAAAGGAAAACTCAATAAGAAAGCCGATTGAAAAAAATGAAAAGATATATACACTAAGATACACTAGTATACAAAGAGTCATGCCCAATATTGGGGGCTTAAGAATAATATATTTTTAAGTAGAGCCCATTTCTGGGCCCAACCAGCATATTCCCTTCATAATCCTCCAATTCATAGGATCCTTTTTCTAAAACATGTCGCATGATATAAGGACCATGCCACATGGGGTTGAACTTTCCTACCCCCAACGATTCTTTGGCTTGGTCATACAATATGACCAAGTCACCCTTAGCGTACTGTCGAGAACGAACAAAACTATCATACTAGACATTAACACATCGTTTATTCACTTCAATAGCCATAGAGGCATCTCGACGTTTCTCATCTAGGTTCTCTAGGTGTACGAGGCGTTCTTCAAGATCAGAAGTGTCAGGTAGGAGCTCAACTTCCAGTCTAAGGGAATAGATCTCACATTCAATCAGAAGGATTGTCTCCACACCATGTACTAACTAAAAAGGAGGAAAAATAGTGTAAGTCTTAACTGAGATTCGATAAGCCCAAAGAAAAGGGTAAAGCATTAGATGCCAATCAAATTTTCTCTGGCTAAGAATTTTTTGCCAAGAAGTCTTGAGAGATTTATTCACAGCCTCTACTTGTCCATTTTCCTAGGGATAATAAGGAGAATAATGACCATGCTTAAACCCCAGTTTTGATGTTAATTCCTTCATTATTTCATTCTGAAAGTGACTGCCATGATTAGTGACAATCTCCCTAGGGATTCCAAAACGGAATATGATTTCATTTAACACGAAAACTGATGCAGTATTACCATTGGATTTAATAATAGGCATGGCCTCTGCCCATTTAGTGAAGTAGTCGACAACCACAATAATATGTTGATGCCCCCTAGCCTAAGCTGGGTTACAATCCATAAAATCCACCCCCCACTTAGTGAAGGGACCAACGATGATGATTGTGTAAAGAGGGGCTGGATGTGAGCACATTTTTCAAGAAAACACCTGGCAAGGGTGACACTTCTTAACTGCTTCAACAAAATCTTTAAAAATTGATGGCCAAAAATAACTAGCTCGAAATATTTTTTGGGTTGTCGCAAGCCCAGATAGATGACCACCACAAACCCCACTGTGATAGTCATTAACAATAGACTTAGCTTCCTCATGAGTCAAGCAACAACGCAAGATATTATCTACGCCTCAACTATACAAAATGTCACCGACAATAAGGTAGTTTTAAGCTTGATATAATATACGCCATCGTTCGTCTCTCGACAGATGCTCAGAGAGATTCAAGGTTTGAAGATATATCAAAATGTATCCATACCAGGGGTTTGAAGACGATATAAGGAAAATATGTTCATCTGTGAATGAATTGTCATGAATGATGTCCTCGTCCAGTCGAGGGAAGTATGATATTAACTTGGCAAAAACTAGTGATTTCTTAGACTTCGTCGTAGCAAAGTCGAGGTCAAACTCTTGCAAAATGATAATCCAATTATCGTATTACCCCCTATGATAAGCCTAGTAAGGACGTATTGAAATGGATTGACATCAAAAACTACGATAGTTTTGCAAAGCAATATATAATGTTGTAATCTTTGAACCGCATGTACGACGACCAAGGCTAGTTTCTCAAGTGAGATTATTTAAGTTAAAGACCAACTAAGTTTTGACTAAGATAGTAGAAAATGTGTTCATGGATATCATCGTCCTCCTGAACCATAACCATATCAACCGTCCCTTCAGACTCGACAATATAAATAAAATAATCTCTACTATAGTCTGGAGGCTTCAACAGAGGCATCGATACCAAGGATTTCTTAAGAGCATCGAAGGATTCCTGGGCTTGGTCATCCCATATAAAGGTAGTGTAATTCTTCAAAAGACGCATGAAACCCTTAGTTATATTGGCTTGGTTTACTATAAACCGACGCAAGAAGCTAGCCTTCCCTTGTGAACCCTGAAGTTGAAGAATCTTGCGCGAGGGAGGCAATCGAAGTATTTCCTCAACCTTCATAGGATCCACCATGATCCCATGCTCAAAGACTAGGAATCCTAAGAGACATCCAAACCTAAGACATAAGATGCACTTGTGAGGGTTTAAACGGATGCGATAATAACGACATCTCTCAAATACAAGTCGAAGGTGAGTAGAGTGATCTACTCTCTCGTGAGAGTGAGTAGCAAGATCATTGAGGTAAGCTTCGACAATGTGTTTGAGATCGTGAAAAGAAAATGTCATGGCGCGTTGGAAGGTTTCTCCGATGTTTTTAAGGCCGAAAGGAATTTTTCGGTATGAAAAAGTACCCCAATGACAAATAAATTCCATCTTATGTTGATCCTCAGGTTTGATCTGAATTTGATTGTATCCTGAAAATCTGTCCATAAAAGAAAAAACCTTGCTTCCCGCACACTCATTGAGAATCTGATGAATGAAAGGTGTCGGGAAGTTGTCTTTAGGACAAGTTTTGTTCAGGTCTCAAATACATACATACATGGATGGTTCCTTGTTTCTTATTCACAGGAATGAGAATGGACACCCATTTGGTCAAAGGAATCGGGTAGATGAAACCAACATTAAGTAGTTCCTCAACCTCTTCTTTAATAACATGGGCCTTCCTAGGATTAACAACTCTAAGACGTTTTCAAACATTTCTAGCATCCATATAAGTCTTGATTTCATGTTATAAAATGAAAGGATCGATTCCTGACATCTCTTCATATGACTAAACGAATACATCACAAAATTATTTGAAGAGATCTGTGTAGATCTGAATTTATTCAGGTGAACAATCCACACCGATATATACATTTTCAATTTTTCCA
>JZKD02S1672906.1:42051-60059 GCA_000966675.3 Picea glauca
TTTTCTCTTCTTCTTATTCCTATATTTAATCTCTTTTCTCTCCCTTCACATTTATTTTCTCTTTTAAATATTTATATTCTTTTTTCTTTAAATTATTTTTATTCGTAGTAAGAACAACTATAATCCAATTTTTTTTTCCATCAATATAATCCAATTTTTTTTTCCCTTTATTCTTCATCAATAAAATCCAACTTTATATTCCAACATTATAACTTTACTTTTCATTCTTCATTTAAATATATTTTTCATTCCTCATTTAAATTTATTTTTCTTTATAGTTTAAAAACTAAATATTTTTATAATATATGTGAATGAAGATTATTCACTTCTACCAATACAAATTAATTTTTTTCCCCTTATTCTCCATCAATATAATCCAACTTTTTATAAGCATTATAACTTTACTTTTCATTTTTTATTTAAATATATTTTTCATTCCTCATTTAAATCCATTTTTCTTTATAATTTAAAAAATAAAATATTTTTATAATATATATGAATGAAGATTATTGTCTTTTAAAATAAAATCTTTATATTAATTTATTAAATTTAAATTAAGTAGTTTAATTTATGAGATTATTTTTATTATAAATGTTTTGGAAATTAGATTTAATCTCTTTGTAAGTTAGTATTTCAAGAAAAAGCCATTTTCTTCTTCTACACTATTTTCCCCACATATTGGCATCTAGGCTTTGTTTAAGGTCCCTCTTCACTATAAATTTGATGTGAGTTTGTTCTTATCTTGTAACATGTGTTTTCTTTCTTAATCTTGCAACAAAGAAAAATTAATTTCTTCTTCTAACTTAGGTTAATTGATTCTTTGTTTTAATTTCACTTTCTCTTATTTTCAATCTCCATATTGCTTCACTTTTTCTTTCAAATTTTTATTGTATAAAAAGTTTTTTATTACCTTCTCCCCTTCCCATATTCAACCTCTTTCCTCTTTTCTTTTTGTTTTTCTTTAAATTATTCTTGTGAACAAGATGGTGTCGGCCAATACAAACTAACTTCTTTTTTTTTTTTTTTGTCTTATTCTCCATCAATATAATCTAACTTTTTTCCCTTATTCTCCACCAATACAATCTAACTATTTTTCCTAACATTGTAACTTTACCTTTCATCCCTCATTTAAATACATTTTTCTTTATAGTGTAAAACAAAATATTTTAATAATATATATGAATGATGATTATTGGTTATTAAAATCTATTTTTTATATTAATTTATTAAATTTAAGTTAATTAGTTTAATTTATGAGTTTGTTCTTATCTTTTATTATATGTTTTCTTTCTTAATCTTGGAACAAAGAAAAAATAATAAATCTTCTTCTAACTTGGGTAAATTGATTTTTTGTTTTAATTTAGCTTTGTCTTATTTTCAATCTCCATATTGCTCTACTTTTTTCTTTCAAATTTTAATTATGATCTAGTTCTTTTAACAATATTTATATCTTGGAGGGGGTGTCCTTTTGCACTATCCCTCAATAGTTTAATTAAGATAATGCATGTCTAGTCAACTTATTTTGACATTTGAGTGACATTTATCAATGTTTGAAACACTCTTTTATTCTTCATTTTAATTAGCTTTTGCTTCTGGGTGAACGCAAGTTAATGATGGTCTCCCATGATGTGTTAGTGGCAATGCAAACCTAGAAAAAGTTTGGCAATGATGGTCTCTCATGACGTGTTAGTATTCCAAGAAAAACTTATTTTGGAAATTAGATTTAATGTCTTTGTAGGTTTAGTATTCCAAGAAAAAGCTTTTTTTATGATGTACACTACTTGTCTCACATATTGGCATTTAGGCTTTGTCCCTCCTCACTATAAAGCTAATGTGAGTTTGTTATTATATTTTTAACATGTGTTTTATTTCTTAATATTGCAGCAAAGAAAAATAATTTAAGTCTTCTAACTTGGGTTAATTGATTCTTTGTTTTAATTTCGCTTTCTCTTATTTTCAATTTCCATATTTCCACTTTTTCTTTCAAATTTTAATTGTATAAGAAGTTTTTTAATACCTTCTCCCCTTCCTATATTCAACCTATTTACTCTTGATTGGCTTTCATCTTCGTCTTATAAATATTTATAATATCTTTTCTTTAAAACACTTTTATTTTTTTTTAAATTATTTTGTTTTTCTTTAAATTATTCTAGTGAACAAGTTGGTAGTGAGGATAACTATCATTGATTAGTGTCGGCCACAAACAAATTCTTTTTCCCCTTATTCTCCATCAATATAATCCAACTTTTTTCCTTATTCTCCACCAATATAATCTAACTTTTTTTCCTAGCATTGTAACTTTACCTTTCATCCCTCATTTAAATACATTTTCTTTATAGTTTAAAAAACAAAATATTTTAATAATATATATGAATGATGATTATTGTCCATTAAAATATATATGAATGATGATTATTGTCCATTAAAATCGAATCTTCATATTAATTTATTAAATTTAAATTAATTAGTTTAATTTATGAGGTTGTTTTTACTACAGAAAATTTGGAAATTAGATTTAATGTCTTTGTAGGTTTAGTATTCCAAGAAAAAAAAAAAATTGTCCTCTACACTAATTGTCTCATAGATTGGCATTAGGCTTTTTTCACGGCCACTCCTCACTCTAAAACTAATGTGAGTTTGTTTGTGTAACATCCCGCTCTTGCACGCACCTGGTGTGACTTATTCTTTGAGGACACTTGCGTGCAAGTGATCCAGTTCATTATATGATTGACTGCTTCACTTATGGATTCTGATGACAATAATCTGGATTATGATCTCATGTTATATTATTATGTATAGACATGTGTTATTAATTGGTTTCTCCTGATTTTGTAGGACTCTTGGCAGATTGAGGATGCCTATGGCATCAATTGACCCCCTTGGACTCTGGATCGAGTCAGGGAGTGGGCTGTATATGGTTTAAGTATTTTTTTTATTGCATATGTGACATATGACTGGGTATATTATGATGTTGTTTATGAATCGCTGACATGTTTCATTGATGGATGCAGGCTGATAATTGCTTGCTAATCAGAATCACATTTGGAGTAAAGAGGTCATGCACGATAAATAGAGATATTGGGGAGAGGTGTGGCAGCAGCCCTGCCACAACCTACTAACACTCTCGTCGTGGCTCAAACTATAGGTTATTGATTACCTAGTTTGAGGGATCCACGATGTCGTGAGGGTAGACTGAGATAGTTGCTCATGAAGATTCTAAGGGGTGCACAATAAGGCATGGTACTTATTCCTTAGAGGCCCTTAGTCTCCAAAAAGCTCACCTAATAGAGTATTGACTCCAAGGGCTTGACGTATGCCAAAATCAGTCAAAAGGCGAGTGGCACCCTTGGAGCACGTAGTGCATCTTGAAGGGCATGTCACATAAATGAAACTTGAATGAAGGCGAGTGGCACCCTTGGAGCACGTAGTGCATCTTGAAGAGCATGTTACGATGGTTAAACATAGGTGAGTCAATGAACCTAAGTGCCTAGAAAACAATATCTTACCTTGGCATGGTTAGCCTTAAATTAATTATGTATGGGATTAATTTTAATTTCTCTGTTAAAAATTTGCTAAGCCTAGTTAAATTTAAAGCCTAGTTCTAAATAGGATATGAGGACTAAAAAAATAATTAAACAATTAATAAAGAGAGGATGAAGAAAAGAAAAGGGGGAAAATTAAATTTATAATTTAAAGGAGGATTAAATTATCTAAAAATTTAATTGTTGTCTATGTGCAAAACTTGCTAAATTCAAATTTAGACAAAAAGGAAATTTAAAGGCAAAAGGAATGTGGAACATAGAAAGGAATATAGTCTAGATAACTTTCATAAAATGAATTCAACTAAGATTTAAGAAGGGTGTCAGTCATTAAAGAAAATTGAGGGAATAAAGGGACAACACAGAGCGTTTTTAGGAATGCTTTTAGGTGGGTGAGGGAAATTGACAATTTAATTAAATAAATTAAATGAATTTCTGGTGCAACTAAGGGATTAGGTGACAAGTGTATGGGGGATAATATTTCCTAATTAATTTTTAATAAAACTAATTTAATGTGCAAATGGACAGGTCACTAAGAAGAAATCTATAAAAGAAATGGTAGAGAAGAGGAATTGACACTTTTTTGCAAGCATAAGGTTATGCTGCCTGATTTTTCTTGTGGGAGTTGGGATACCCAGCTCGGATATGAGTGGTAGCTCGACCTTGTGAGGTGAGCCGGGCACTAGCTTATTCTCTAGTTTGTGTTCTTGGACCCTTTACGGCTCGGGGGGATCAGAGGGAGGAAGAGTACCCATAGCGTTGGTTGGGAGGTATTGGTGAGGTATCAACGATTAGCAAGCAAGGAGCTAAATGGAGCGCAAGCATGGGACAACAACTTCTGATTCTTCTCCCTCAGTTAAGGTACTCTTATTCTGAGATTGCAATTGTATTAAGTTTTAATCTGTAGAATAGAGTTCTCATAATTTCACCATAAGATGATTGCATTTATAAACTTGATTCGACAAGTCCCTCAATGATTTTATTGAAATCTAGGAGATACATTTCTGAAAATTGTCATCATCTTGATTCCTCAAATGATTAATGGCTGCCAGGATATATACCCACAATGTTAAATTCTTAGTTGTTCTCAATGATTGCATATCAGAGTTTTAGTTAATTTATTAATTTTCTTAGACGCGATTTATGCAGAAATGTCTCATGTTGCATGTGGAGAAGATTGTGTATTTATATGGTTGTTTTTGGTCAAAACCCTGAAGAAATGAATAGCCCTTGTGATTATTGTTTCAGATTTCAATTTCTGGAAACACAACTATGTTTATGGTGTTATCAAAAATTTTAATTATTTGTTGTTAAACCCACTTCTAAAATCGAATTGGTAGATCCCTTTCCACTGTGTAGTGGTTAAAATTTCCTAGAATGAGAATTTCGTGGAGGCTCTATAACCACATCTAATTGAAACGATGGTATCAAATTAGAGCTTCTTTGATTTCTTCCAATCAATCCACACTCTGAGATATTTATCGCTGCAAGGTTTTAGGCAATGGAAATTGGAAAATATTATGAACGATGTGTTTATATACTACCCTAACTTCATAAAATGAATTTAACTTACAAAAGGGAAGGCAAAATGATTAACCATGTGTAGTCAATTTCTACCACTTCTTAGAACATCAAACCTCCTTTTGTTTGTTGCCTTTATTACTTTTCATAAATTTCAGTTTGATGTCTTGGCCAATTAGTTACCCAAAATGAATTTGAGGCTCACACATATTTGATTGTGTGGGTGGTCCAAGTTTTCATTTTTGAGTTCGTTTTCATCCTTGAATAACCTAGAATTTACAATTGGAGTGATAACTCTTCCTCTTCCTGAATCCTTGATTTATTTTCTTTTATAAATTTTGATTTTATGTTCACATGATTCATTGTTAAAATGTCGATGTCTGAAAATTTCGCCCTGTAGAGTCCTTGCAAGTGACCTCCACTTTGGATGACTGAATTTAAAGATCTATGGATGTTAACTTATTTATGGAAACTAAATTTTAGGCCTTACACTTCCCAAGCTTGTAAATCTTATAAATCTTTCAACGGGTTAAGTGTTGTCAAAGATTGCATCTCTGTTCATTGTGGATTCCTTTGTTGGCCCTTAGAAACAATGCCAGAATTTTTGTAGCATTTATGTTCTTTGTATTTCCTTTTTTGGTTTTTAATTTCGAAGTATTTAATTCGTGGAATGATTTTTGGGGATGCAACAATAACTCCACCTTCATGAGTACTTTTGTCTTGATTTATTGTCCCTTCCTTTAGGCTCAACCATTCTTGAACTCTATTCGTTGCCCGTAAAATTAAATTCAAATTTCCCAGAAATTTAGTTTTATTTCGAGGTCCAGATGGTGTGTCGGATCAAGGGCCAGATCAGGTATCATAATAAGTTCCATATGAAAAATGTCTCTCTTGCAATCGTGGTGTCATTAACATGTTCGTGTCTGGTTTCCCCTTTTACTTCAAGTTAATTGTTGTAATGATTTCCAGCCTTAAAAATAGTAGTAACATCGTAGAGTAGAAGGGTGAGTCTAATTTATTGACTGGATGAATGTATACACAATCACTCACCTCTTACTTGTCGTTTCCCCTTCTTGAAAGACCCTACAACCATTTATTGTCCCTTCCTCTAAGCTGTACAATTACTAAAAATCATTTTTGCTGCACAAAAATATTTTAATTTAAATTGCTCAGAATTTAAGTGCCAGATGAAGGTTCGGATGGAGGACTAGATGAAGTTACGGATTGATGACTGGATTAAGGTTTAGATTGAAAACTGAATCATTTTTTCATAGGTTCAGGGGTTGGAATAAATTTCAGAACTCTTACTTTGGATTCTTAAATCAGATTGTAGATTAACATCTAATTACCTATTAATTGTTACATCAGATTGGTCGTTCTTAGCTCCTTTAATGAAATTGAGAAAGGTAAATGCACTCTTATTTATATAGGAATAAGTTATGGTCTTCCTTGAATTTCCTTAATGGATATGTAAGCTCTTGATTTCTTATTTATTGCTTATGCTGATTTTATTAGTTTTATAAATGGGTACATGATGAAGAGTAGCATGTTAAATTATTGTATTGTTTAAGCATGGATGATCTCCTTTCAATACTTAGTAGGATACACAAAGTAACATGATGTCCTTACATGACAGGTGATGATTGATCTCCTTATGGATCCCTTATACATGAGTTTACCTTAGACCCGTTGATTGTAATTACACTTATGATTCTTAATTTTTATATATAGCACTACCTTATGAGTAGATTAGATTAGACCCGACACTATGATGAACTATCTTGATGTTAACTGATGATTTTCCTTATGAGATGAATTGAGCGATTTATGATTCATGTTGTGATGTGTCATTATTAAAAGAATGCTTTGGTTATGGGTTGTTATTACTGTGTTAATGTGTCGATATAGGTATCGTTATTCATTGCAATGTTGTGCCAGCTTATGTCATGCAGGTTTGTTAATGTGTTAATATTGTTTCATTATTATGTCGGATGATGTTTTATTGATGTCATTATTAATTGTGATGTATATTTCCTAATGCAAAAAAAATATATTGTGCCTGTTGTATATCGCTTTGGTTGTCGTAACAAAGGGTCGTTACAGTTCTTATATTTTTAACATATCTTTTCTTTCTTAATCTTGCAATAAAGAAAAAATAATTTCTTCTACTTGGGTTAATTGATTCTTTGTTTTAAT
This sequence comes from Picea glauca, assembly GCA_000966675.3. Taxonomy (NCBI): domain Eukaryota; kingdom Viridiplantae; phylum Streptophyta; class Pinopsida; order Pinales; family Pinaceae; genus Picea; species Picea glauca. The sequence continues at coordinate 49,308 of JZKD02S1672906.1, forward strand.
TTCACTTTTTATTTCAAATTTTAATTATGATCTAGCTCTTTTAACAATGTTTATATCTTTGAGGGTGTCCATTTGCACTATCCCTCAATATTTTAATTAATATAATGCATGTCTAGTCAACCTATTTTGACATTTGAGTGACATTTATCAATGTTTGAAACACCCTCTTATTCTTCGTGTTAATTAGCTTTTACTTCTGGGTGAGTGTAAGATAATGATGGTCTCTCATGACGTGTTAGAGGCAATGAAAACCTCAAAAAAGCTTGGAAATGATGGTCTCTCATGATGTGTTATTATTCCAAGAAAAAACTTGTTTTGGAAATTAGATTTAATGTGTGTAGGTTTAGTATTCCAAGAAAAATCTTTTTTTGTGATGTACACTACTTGTCTCACATATTGACATTTAGGTTTTTTCCCTCCTCACTATAAAGCTAATGTGAGTTTGTTCTTATATTTTTAACATATGTTTTCTTTCTTAATCTTGCAACAAAGAAAAATAAATTTCGTCTTCTAACTTCGGTTAATTGATTCTTTGTTTTAATTTCACTTTCTCTTATTTTCAATCTCCATATTGCTTCACTTTTTGTTTCAAATTTTAATTGTATAAGAAGTTTTTTGATACCTTCTCCCCTTCCTATATTCAACCTCTTTCTTATTTCATTTTCTTTAAATCATTTTTTATTTTTCTCTAAATGATTTTTGTTTTTCTTTAAATTATTCTTGTGAACAAGATGGTAGTGAGGGTAACTATCATTGATTATTGTCGGTGAATACAGACTAACTTTTTTTACCCTTATTCTCCATCAATATAATCTAACTTTGTTTCCTTATTCTCCACCAATATAATCTAACTTTTTCTCCTAACATTGTAAATTTACCTTTCATCCCTCATTTAAATACATTTTCTTTATAGTTTAAAAAAAATATTTTAATAATATATATATATATATATATATAATGATAATTGTCCATTAAAATCTAATATTTATATTAATTTATTAGATTTAAGTTAATTAGTTTAATTTATGAGGTTGTTTTTATTAGAAATGTTTTGGAAATTAGATTTAATGTCTTTGTAGGTTTAGTATTCTAAGAAAAATATTTTTTCATCCTCTACACTATTTGTCTCACATATTGGCATTTAGGATTTGTTCATGGCCCCTCCTCACTACAAAGCTAATGTGAGTTTGTTCTTAGATTTTTAGCATATGTTTTCTTTGTTAATATTTCAACAAAGAAAAAATAATTTCTTCTTCTAACTTGGGTTGATTGATTCTTTGTTTTAATTTCACTTTCTCTTATTTTCAATCTCCATATTGCTTGAATTTTTCTTTCAAATTTTAATTATGATCTAGTTCTTTTAACAATGTTTATATCTTGGAGGGTGTCCTTTTGCACTATCCCTCAGTAGTTTAATTAAGATAATGCATGTCTAGTCAACCTATTTTGACATTTGATTGACATTTATCAATGTTTGAAACACCCTCTCAATCTTCATCTTAATTAGCTTTTGTTTATGGGTGAGTGGAAGCTAATGATGGTCCTTCATGAGGTGTTAGTGCCAATGGAAACTGGAAAATCTTGGCAATGATGGTCTCTCATGACATGTTAGTATTACAAGGAAAAGCTTGTTTTGGAAATTAAATTCAATGTCTTTGTAGATTTAGTATTCCAAGAAAAAGCTTTTTTCGTCATGTTTTATTACCTTTTCCACTTCCTATATTCAACCTCTTTCCTCTTGATTTGAGTTCATCTTCCTCTTATAAATATTTATATTCTCTTTTCTTTAAATCATTTTTATTTTTCTCTAAATCATTTTTGTTTTTCTTTAAATTATTTTTGTGAACAAGATGGTAGTGAGGATAACTATCACTAATTATTGTCCACCAATACAAACCAACTTTTTTCCCCCTTATTCTCCATCAATATAATCTATTTTTTTCCCCCTTATTCTCCATTAATATAATCTAACTTTTTTTCTTAGCACTGTAACTTTACCTTTCATCCCTCATCCCTCATTTAAATACATTTTTCTTTATAGTTTAAAAAACAAATTATTTTATTTGAATCGCCTGGGTTCGAATCTGTGCTGCGGACTGCAACCAGACCTAGCCGCCGGCCCCTGCCTCTGGCGAAGGTCAGATCCTCTCCAGCTTCCGTTTCTTCAGCCGAATAGTGCCATCTTGAAATCCTCAGTCTTCTGGAGCCCATTCTGATCACCCACGCGGATGTAGAACGCGTGTAGAACTCGGCCAATGGATTCTAGCGGGGGCTCTGGCCCTCCTCCTCCGCCTGAGATCATAGCATTCAAAGCATTGATAGCAACAGCTCAGAAACGCCCTCTCACGCCCAGTCAGCAGAAGTTCGTTAAGAAGCTTGACTCGATCTCCACGATAGCTCTCCCTGAAGAAGAGACATGCAAGGATGCCCTGAATCTCGCCGAGAAAGGACTCATAGGCCAGTTCACGGGTCTCTGGCCGTCCCCAAAGTCAGTAGAAGATTGGACACAAAGGAACTGGTCACCTCTGATCAAAGAGGGAGTCAAGAGCTATTTCGTTGGTAAGGGTTTCTTCACATTCGTTTTTGAAAATACAGAAGACAGAAGCTTAATCTTCAGAAACGGCCCCTATTTCATGGGACCCCAAGGGCTGTATCTAAATAAATGGTCTCCCGACTTCGACCCCACGCAGGATTTCCCCAAGGCTGTTCCGGTGTGGGTGCGCCTACCACACCTGCCTCTTCACTGTTGGAACCAAAAAATCTTTCGGCTCATCGGCAACGCGTTAGGAAAATACATCGACCATGCAGCAAGGAAGGACCAATTCTCGTGCGCCAGAATATGCGTCGAAGTCGATCTAGAAGAGGGGCTGCCTGAAGAAATCAATCTCACGGTCGTCGGATGGTCACACATCCAGGAGATGGACTATGAACATCTCCCCTTCAAATGCAAATACTGCCACGGCCATGGGCACTTTGCAAAGCACTGCAAAAAAAAAAGCAGAGGAGCAATCAGATATGACAAAAGAGGACCAATGGACAATAGTGCAAAAGAACCCCCAACAAAGAAAGGGAAACGGCAAAAGGCACAACGCAGGAGCAACAGGCAGCCTCAAGAAGACTCAAGATCAGGAAATAAATCCGAAGGAAATAGAAAACCAGCAGAATAACCAAGCAAGAACAACCATTGAAAATCAGGAGCAACCAGAAGCCCCTTCACACAATAAAGATAAGGAAGCAGAAATTCAAGTAGTGGCCTCACAAGGCAGTCCCCTCAATCCATCCTATGCTGAAATAACAAGGCCAAAACAAATTGAAAGTGCCGGATCATCAGAGGATGAAACCCTTGAGCGTCCCACTAAAAGAGCAGGAAGGAAATCCCACAAAGAATTAAGGGAAGAGGAAGCAGAGAGACTTAAAGTCCAAGGAAATCAATCCACTATCGAAATGTCCATGGGCAAAAATACCAGATCTAGGCCGCCTAAGGGAGGCCCCTCCCCCTCCTCATAAGTTCAACATGAAACTCACCTCTTGGAATTGTAGAGGACTAGGGAACGCCTCCAAAGCTGTAGCAGTCATGGACCTTCAGAAAATAGAACCCACAGATATCCTCATGCTCCAAGAGACTAAGATCGAAGACCGACTAATACTAGACATCAGCAAAACAAAATGGAAGAAGAAAGCTGGCATTGCAGTAAGTTCAAGGGGCTCCTCCGGAGGGCTGGCAACTCTTTGGACAGAAGAAAACTTCTTGCTAAACAAATCATATGAAACTCAGCATTGGATCTATACGGAGCTAACACATTTTGCAAGTAAGTTGACAATTTCCTTATTTAATCTTTACGTTCCTGTCATTTAATCCGAAAAAAGAGAATGTTGGGCCTCTCTTTCAGCTTTTCTAGAACAGCACAACCCCAACAACATTATCTTAGCAGGAGATCTCAACATAGTTCTCAAACCAAAAGAGAAAAGAGGTGGCTCCACCAACAGAGACCCGATGCTAACCTATGTGGAGGACCTTCAACATCACTGGGAACTTTTGGATTTTAGTCCTGCACGTGGCCTCTACACCTGGTCGAATAATAGAACAGGAACAGAGCATATCTCTGCTCGACTTGATCGCTTTTTGGTACAAGGTTCCCTAATCATGGGGAAAAATCTAATCACAAACAAAATTTTACCAAAGCTTACCTTTGAACATAAGTTGATTCTGCTACACATAGAGGAAGAGGAAGATCTCGGACCTCTCCCATTTCGATTTAGCCCCACTTGGATAGAGCGAGAGGGATTTTTTGAAACCGTAAAAGTAGCTTGGGACAAAGCTTTCACAGGATCTTCAAGCTACGTATGGGAACAGAAATTGAAAGCAACCAAATTAGCATTGAAAGAGTGGATAAAGACTCCTGCCCCAACTCCAATCAATGCAAGGAAAGAAGCAGTGGCGAACCTAGAAGCAATGCAGGCAGAAATTGAAAACAAAGAGATTACTCCGGAACTGCTGGAAAAAGAAACAAAAGCACAAGTTTCAGGATGTCGATCCTTCCGCAATGAAGAAGAATACTGGAGAATCAAGTCCAGAAGTTTGTGGTTAGAGGCAGGCGATCGGAACACCTCCTTCTTCCATAGACAATATAGAGCACGGCTGTCAAGGAACCATATCTCTGAAATAAAGACAACAGAAGGGAAGGTCAGCAAAGGCATCATTCAAATCAAAGCTGTAGCGGATAGCCACTTCAAAAAGTTATTTAGTGATGGAACCCAGGCCACAGAAGAAGAAAGCGCAGATCTCTTGAGCAATATTCCCCACCTTCTCAGTCCAGAAGACAATGTTGTTCTCATCAGAGAGGTAACAGAGGAGGAAATTATCAAAGTAATCTGGTCCATGGGCTCAGACAAGGCTCTAGGCCCTGACAGATTTTCAATACATTTCTATAAAGTCTGTTGGAACATCATAAAAGGAGACCTCCAAAAAATGATAAAGGGGTTCATGCGAAAAGCCAAGATTGGAGGAGGAATCAACTCCACTTATCTCGCTTTAATTCCCAAGGAATCCAATCCTGAAACGTTTGCCAGGTTCAGACCCATATCACTCTGTAACGCCTCTTATAAAATTCTGGCCAAGTTGCTGGCAAACAGGATCAAGCCCCTGCTTAAGAAGCTGATCTCCAGCCCTCAAGGAGGCTTTGTAGAGGGCAGAAACATTCTTGACAACGTCATACAAGTACAGGAAATAATCCACTCCAGCAAAAGGCGAAAAGAGAAAGGAATGCTGATCAAATTAGATATGGCAAACGCATTTGATCGAGTAAATCACCCTTTTCTCATCAAGACCCTCCTTGCCTTTGGTTTTTCGCCTCATTTTGTACAGCTCATAAACGCCTGCATAGAAAATCCCTGGATTGCACCCCTTGTCAATGGCAGACCCTCCAAATTTTTCCAAGCCAGGAGAGGCATAAGGCAGGGCTGCCCCCTTTCTCCTTTTCTGTATATCTTAATGGCTGACTCACTAAGCAGAAAACTCACAGCTGAAAGAATAGCTGGTAACATTCCTGGCCTTAAACCCTCCCCAGAAGCTGATGCTTTGAATCATTCACTCTTTGCAGATGATTCTCTGCTCCTCGGAGGAGCTTCCTCCAGAATAGCCACAGCCTTCGACTCTGTCCTCAAAAGCTATTGCAGAGTCTGAGGAGCTTTAATTAACGATAGAAAGAGCGAAATTTATTGCTGGAACACAGGGCAGCAAGAGCTGAACAATATCGTTAAAATCTTGGGCTTCAATGGACACGCCACTTGGGAAAAAATAAAATATTTAGGATTGCCAATCACAATTGGAGCCAATATAAGATCTCTATGGGAAGACATAATCAGCAAACTAAAGACCAAAATTGCAGCCTGGGGTGGCTTCTGGCTGACCAACGCAGGCAAATTAATTTTGATAAATTCACAATTGGCCGCGCTGCCAATCTACCAGTCGGCCTTTCTTCTTGCTCCCAGAGCTGTCATGGACCAGATCAAAATGCTGATAAGGGATTTCCTCTGGCATGGGGGAAAAGGAAATGAGAAGCGACTTCACTTAGCAAAATGGGAACTGGTACAACGTCCAATTGCAGACGGTGGACTCCAAATTCGTGACCCCGCTCTGACCAATCTTTCGTTGGGAGGCAAATTAATTTGGCAAATTGCCAATGACCCCAACCATCCGACTAGTAAAACTCTCCTTTGCAAATACGCCCGATCCTCCTCTTACAGAAATTTGCAATACAATCCCACAGGAAAAATCACGCTAGTTTGGAATTTATGCTGCAAGAGCAGCAAGTTCTTCAACAATCATTTATACAGAGCGCCGGGCAATGGTAAGAATACCTATCTCTGGCACGATAGAATAATGGGGTGTGATCCTCTGGAGGAAAACCAAGACACAGCCGAACTCAGAGATTGGTTAATCCGGGCAGGAAAAACAAGACTCTTTGATATCTCTACGTGGGACAGATGGGGAGACTGGGCCGGCTGGGATTTTACAGGTATACCTGAATGGCTCACACATCAACAAAAACTCCTAATCGACTCACTAGATGGTGCCAACCCGGAAAACCGTAGACTGAAGGATAGTTGGGCCTGGGGACCGAAAGGAATTTACTCTACAGCAGACGGATACCAAGTTCTACAGAACACAAGGGACAACAGTCATCCACCTGCTTACTGGAAACTAGTGTGGGACAATTTAGCTCTCCCCAAAGTCAATTTCTTTTTCTGGACAGTGGTGCAAAACAAACTTCTTACAGGCGATAATCTAGAGAAACGGAAAATTGCAGGGCCTCACAGGTGTGAACTCTGCAGAAGAAATATAGAAACAGGCCAACACTTATTCCTGGAGTGCAACTTCGCCAAGGAAGTATGGAGACTCTCCCTTCTGGATTTGCAAATTCCAGCCTTTCCTCGAAGCACAGTTGTTGTTTGGTTCGCTTCTTGGAACAACATCTACCCTCATTGCATCCCCTCTAAATCCTTCTGGCGAAAAATCTGGACAGCAATCCCCAAATATGTTTGCTGGCAGCTATGGTTGGCTCAGAATGACCAAATCTTCAATGACCATTCTCGCACCCCCCTACAGGTTGCTGTCAAGGCTAAAGCTCTTCTCCTGGAAACAACCCAACATCACTACTTCAACGAAGATCCACTGCTCCGACCTGAAGAACGAAGATGGCTCAGGCCATTAGAACCCTCTCCTCGCAAGCGTCTCCTCATTCCTCAACCAGCAAACCCGGAGTGGAGATTAAGAGAATCTGAAGAAAGCTTCACAAACTGGTGGAAATCTAAACAACTCACTACAATCTTCTTTGACGGGGCCTCCAAAGGAAACCCCGGAAACGCGGGTGCTGGAGGGATCATTTATACCCCGGACGGGACCATAAGAGATTGCTTCTGCTGGGGTCTTGGACAGAAGACTAACAATCAGGCAGAGATCCTTGGCATCCTTAGAGCTTGCCTCATAGCAAGAGAAAAGGGAGACAAAGACCTCCAAATCTTCGGAGATTCAGAGCTACTTATTAAAAAACTAAACACGGAGGACCTATTCAATAATGCTAGCCTCAACAAAATTCTGGGTAGAGTGAAAAGAGTCCTTCAAGCATTCACCTCCATTAAGTTCTATCACATTCTCAGAAGTCTGAATGGAGAAGCGGACCGGATGGCAAATAAAGGATGCACCCTCCCTAAAGGGCAGATCTGAATCAATGACGACCTCAGCTATCAAATCCCTTGAAGATAGTGTAACAATGATACCGAAATTGCTGGCTATCATCTATGTATCCGGGGATGCTTTGGCAAAGACCCCTACTATTATTCTCAAATAAATAAAAAATATAACCGTTACAGTTAAAAAAAAAACAAAAAAAAAAAACAAATTATTTTAATAATATATATGAATGATGATTATTATCCATTAAAAGTGAATCTTTATATTAATTTATTAAATTTAAATTAGTTTAATATGTGAGGTTGTTTTTATTATAGATGTTTTGGAAATTAGATTTAATGTCTTTGTAGGTTTAGTATTCCAAGAAATTATTTTTTTCGTCCTCTACACTATTTGTCTCACATAGTGGCATTTAGGCTTTGTTCATAGCTTGTCCTCACTATAAAGCTAATGTGAGTTTGTTCTTATCTTTTTAACATATGCTTTCTTTCTTAATCTTGCAACAAAGAAAAAATAATTTCTTCTTCTAACTTGGGTTAATTGATTATTTGTTTTAATTTCACTTTCTCTTATTTTCAATCTCCATATTGCTTGACTTTTTCTTTCAAATTTTAATTATGATCTAGTTATTTTAACAATGTTTATATCTTGGAGGGTTTCCTTTTGCACTATCCCTCAATAGTTTAATTAAGGTAATGAATGTCTAGTCAACCTATTTTGACATTTGAGTGACATTTATCAAAGTTTGAAACACCCTCATTTTTCATGTTAATCAGCTTTTGATTTTGGGTGAGTGCAAGCTAATGATGATCTCTCATGACATGTTCATGGCAATGAAAACTTGGAAAAAGATTGGCAATGATGGTCTCTCATGACGTGTTAGTATTCCAAGAAAAAGCTTGTATTTGAAATTAGATTTAATGTCTTTGTAGGTTTAGTATTCCAAGAAAAAAAAATTTCATCATGTACACTACATGTCTCACATATTGTCATTTAGGCTTTGTCCATACTCACTATAAAGATAATGTGAGTTTGTTCTTATATTTTTATCATATGTTTTCTTTCTTAATCTTGCAACAAAGAAAAATAAATTTCGTCTTCTAACTTGGATTAATTGATTCTTTGTTTTAATTTCACTTTCTTCAATCTCCATATTACTTCACTTTTTCTTTCAAATTTTAATTGTATAAGAAGTTTTTTATTACTTTCCCCCTTCCTATATTCAACCTCTTTCCTCTTGATTGGTGTTCATCTTCCTCTTATAAATATGTTTATTCTCTTTTCTTTAAATCATTTTTATTTTTCTTTAATTCATTTTTGTTTTTCTTTAAATTATTCTTGTGAACAAGATGGTAGTGAGGATAACATTGAACTAACTTTTTTTCCCTTATTCTCCATCAATATAATCTAACTTTTTTTCCTTATTCTCCACCAATATAATCTAACTTTTTTTCATGGCATTGTAACTTTACCTTTTATTCCTCATTTAAATACATTTTTCTATATAGTTTAAAAAAAAAATTAATAATATATATGGATGATGATTATTTTCCATTAAAATTGAATCTTTATATTAATTTATTAAATTTAAATTAATTAGTTTAATTTAAGAGGTTGTTTTTATTACAAATGTTTTGGAAATTAGATTTAATGTTTTTGTAGGTTTAGTATTCCAAGAAAAAGATGTTTTCGTCCTCTACACTATTTGTCTCACATATTAGCATTTAGGCTTTGTTCATGACCCATCCTCACTATAAAGTTAATGTGAGTTTGTTCTTATCTTTTTAACATATGCTTTCTTTCTTAATCTTGCAACAAAGAAAAAACAATTTCTTCTTCTAACTTGGGTTAATTGATTATTTGTTTTAATTTCACTTTCTCTTATTTTCAATCTCCATATTGCTTGACATTTTCTTTCAAATTTTAATTATGATCTAATTCTTTTAACAATGTTTATATCTTGGAGAGTGTCCTTTTGCACTATCCCTCAATATTTTAATTAAGATAATGCATGTCTAGTCAACCTATCTTGACCTTTGAGTGACATTTATCAATGTTTAAATCACCCTCTCATTTTTCATGTTAATTATCTTTTGTTTATGGGTGAGTGCAAGCTAATTATGGTCTCTCATGACCTGTTAGTGGCAATGAAAACATGGAAAAATAACAATATGTTAACTTGGAGAGATTATTCAAGGTACTTTTACAATGAATTTGAATATGGTGTAAGGAGATGAAACATAGGAAATTGAATCAACTTTCCGAATATACAACTTTTATCCATAGAAATAGTGAATAACAGTGTATTTTTTGGAAATTTATAATATTAATTTTATGTATTTTTTAAAATGATCAAAGTCAACATATCGCTGAAATTACAATGTCTTTTGTTCATGCACGCTAAGAGGGTCTTAACATGATCAAAACACCATATTTTTTTTAGATCGTAGGTATCGGTCTCCTCTAGTGCCACATATAACTCATTCAAGAAATGGTTAAATTGACCAAAATTTATAGCAAAAATAAGAGAGGTATGTATTCTAGGATTTTGATATATGCAAAGACAAAAATATATTAAAAATAGTAAACAATATTAATTTAATATATCTATATCTATATCTATATCTATATCTATATCTATATCTATATCTATATCTATATCTATCTATCTATCTATCTATCTATCTATATATATATATATATGGAATCTGCATAGCCGATTCTATCTATGTATGCAGTTTTGTCCACAACTGAACTGTTTAGCGAATATAAAAACAACGTCAAAGACCTAGATATAGAGAGGTATTCACAAAAATGGAGGTTTTTTATCAATTTTCATACCAAACCACTCGGTTTTTCATCCTGAACCTAAATTGGAGCCAACAAATTTAGCATACACGTTGTCAATCCCACCCCCAAAAAATTCAATTCAAAAAAACGTGCACACTCTCTAGGAACGCACACACGTTAATAGCATGCATGCGTTCCTAAGAGCACACACACTCTCTTATAATTTATTTGATAGTTTTCATTCTCTCTCTCTCTCTCTCTCCCCCCCC
>JZKD02S1672906.1:63173-77288 GCA_000966675.3 Picea glauca
GTTTAACCACTGAAAGGTAGATCATGGAGAGTACCAACTCGTATAAAAATGGAATACCACAGTTTGATGGACAAAATTATGCTTTTTGGAGCATAAGGATGAAGACATATATATAGGAACATGGATTTCAAGTTTGGCAATCAATTGTAGATGGATACATAGCACCAACAATTCCACCAACAAATGACAAAGAAGTGAAACTCAGTGAGAATAATTCCAAAGACAAAAATGCACTTTTGAATGGTCTCAGTGATACAGTATTCACCAAAGTTGCACACTATAAATCTGCTAAAGAGATTTGGGACAATATTTGAAATATTTATGAAGGAGAATCAAAAGTCAAAGAAACAAAGCTTCAAACTTATAGAGGTTATTTCGAACAACTAAAAATGAAGGAAGATGAAGATATTGCAGCCTACTTCTTACGAGTCGATGAAACAGTGAATCAATCATAGGATTGGGAGAAGAAATCAAAGAACATGTATTTGTTCAAAAGGTACTAACATATCTTCCTATGAGATTCAACCCTAAGATATCAACACTAGAAGAAAGATCGGATATAAACTCAATAAGCATGGACGAACTGCATGGAATCTTCACAGCATATGAGATGAGAACTGAACAAGAAAATCCAGATGTAAAATAAGCATCCTTGAAAGCATCCAAAATATCAAAGCAAAAGAAAAAGGAACGAGAAGAGTATATCAATAGCAATGACGTCTCGGAAGATGATGAAGAAGTGGCCAACTTCATCAAAAGACTGAACAAGGGAACCAATGGTAGGTATAGAGGTAAGCTTCCTTTAATTTGTTTTAATTGTGATGGTATTGGTCATTTTTCTAACAAATGTCCTCATAAGAAAAGGAGAAATGATGAAGGTTAATCAAAAGGAAAATACACATATAAAGGAAAAAGAGCTACAAAGAAAGATTTCAAGAAAAGCTTATGCATCAAAGAAGACATCTCATCATCAGATGAATATGAAGTCAGTGACAGTGAGATAGGAAGAGTTATATTCATGGCAGTAAAAGACTCTGACAAAGAAGACTCCGAAGAAGAATATGAAGAAGTCGAAGAAGAAGTCAAAGAAGAAATTGAAGAGGAAAAAGTTGAATTTCGAGAAGAATTAATGTGTGCCATAGAAGTTATCAGAAGAGAAAAGAAGAAGAACAAGAAACTACAAGAAGAAATAGACAAAAAGGAAGACACTCAAGAACTAGAAAAAATAATCACAAAATTGAAAGTTCAAATAGAAGAAGATAAAAGAATTGAAGAAGCACTCAAAGAAAAGGAAAGGATCATCAGAAACTTGGAAGCAGAGATTGTCGCATTAAGAAAGGATATTAAAAAAAAAAATATGTAGAATATGTAGAATAGCTCAAAAGTTTTGGATGACATTAACAGTAGTCAAAAATCTCATCTTGACAAGTCTAGACTTGGATACAATCAGACAGAAAAGGGATCAAGCTCCAAAACAACAGAGCAAGAAACAAATCCAAAAAGATATGTAGAAACAATCAAAGGGGACAAGAAGATATACAAGGAATATTACAGGGATAGTCCTCCACCAAGAAGATTCAAATTTCAGAATCAACAACAGACAGATAGGCCTCAAGAAGAAGAAGGATTCATAAGAGCACCTCCTTTTAGAATATATTCAACTCCTAGGTATCAAACTATATTTGTTGGTTTATGTTATGCATGTCATAATTTTGTACATAAAGTTGTAAATTGCAGATCTAACAACAAGAACAATAACAACTTTGAGAGTCATACAGAAAGGGGTTATTCAAGAAGACCTAGTGAAACAAAAAGAAGAATTTACAATAGGTTTGAATCCTTGAGCACTGAAGTGGAATGTTACAAATGTAACAACTTTGGAAACATGGCCAAAGATTGCAGAATGACAGTCCCTCCTAAAGAACCTCAACAGAATAACAACAGTCACAGACAAGAACCTCAGAAAATGACATGGATAAGAAAGCAAGATCAGTATAGCAATGAAGAATGCACAGTCGCTCTACAAGCGAAGCAGAAGAAACACGGTTGGTATGTTGATAGTGGGTGTTCAAAACACATGGCAGGTGATAAAGACAAATTTCTTACATTGTGAAAGGAAAAAAATGGACCAGTCTCCTTCGGAAATGATAATTCAGCCAAAATGATTGGAGAAGGCACATTTTGAATTGGGAACAAGAATGAAAAGGCACAAAATGTTCTACTAGTAGAAGATATGAAACATAATCTTCTAAGTGTGAGTCAAATGTGTGAACAAGGTCATAAAGCTACTTTCGATTCACAAAAGTGTGAGATAAGAAGAGAAGGTTCAGGGAAATTGGTCGGTAAAGTTGCAAGAACTTCAAACAACATATATGTGTTAGGTGAAATTGGAAATGAAAAGTGTTGTCTAGGAAAGGAAGATGAAAGTTGGCTATGGCACAAAAGAATGGGTCACATGCACTTTGATAACCTTGTCAAAGTCATAAAAAGAGAAGTAGTCAGAGAAATACCCCAGATCACGAAACCAACCAACACTTTATGCAAGAATTGTCAACAAGGAAAACAAACAAAGACTAGGTTCAAATCAAAGGAATATTCAACAACAATACCACTGGAAATTGTGCATACTAATATAGTTGGACCAACTACAACAAAGGGCTTAAAAGGTGAGAGATACTTTATGTTATTAGTTGATGATTATACAAGAATGACTGTAGTTTTCTTTCTCAAGAACAAGTCATAGGCTTTTGAAAACTTCAAGATCTACAAGGAAATGGTTGAAAATGAGATGGATTCAAGAATCAAATGCTTAAGATATGATAATGGAGGAGAGTTCACTTCAAAGGAATTTATAGACTACTACAACAGTCATGGAATAAAAATTCGTTGCTAGGACACCTCAACAGAATGGAGTTGTTGAAAGAAAGAACATGATAGTATAGGAAATGGATCAAACAATGATAATGGATTCCAAATTGACAGATATATTTTCGACACAAGCAGTGCATACAACAGTTCACATTCAAAACAGAGTAATGCTCAGAAACAACACTGATAAAACTCCTTTCGAGGTATGGAAAGGAAGACCAACAAATGTGAAGCACTTCAAAGTTTTTGGAAGAAAATGCTACATCAAAAGAGAAGATGGTAGAATGGGAAAGTTTGACTCTCGTGTGGACAAAGGAATACTTGTTGGTTACTCAAGTACAAGGAAAGCATACAAGTGTTACAATCTAAGATTAAACAAAGTTATGGAAATCATCAACGTAACAATTGATGAAACAGGAAGACCAGAATTAAAGGAAGAACAAAACAAATCAATGGAACAAATTTTCGAAGAAGAAGATGAAAAAGAAGTAGAAGAGGAAGATGAAAAGAATCCGACAGAAACAGAAGAGAAAGTTCAGCAAGTGTCTCCAAAGGCACCCAGTAAACGAGTACAAAAGAATCATCCTTCAAATCAAATTATCGGGAACACAGATGCAGGAGTTGAGACTAGAAGGAAGACCCGTTCACCAGAACAAACACACTTGGAACTCTTATCTACAATTGAACCAAACCGTTTTGAAGAAGCCAACAAGGATGAATTTTGGAATAAGGCCATGGATCAAGAATTGGATCAAATAGAGAAAAATGACACTTGGGAATTGGTTCCAATACCAAAGAATAAGAATGTGATCGACACAAAATGGGTTTTCATGAAAAAATTGAATGAAGATGGACAGGTTACAAGGAATAAAGCTACATTGGTATTGTAAAGGATATGCATAGATTGAAGGAATCGACTTTGAAGAGACATTTTCCCTAGTTTCCAGAATGGAAGCAATCCATTTGCTTTTAGCTTATGCATGCTCTAAAAATATTAAAGTATATCAGATGGACGTAAAATCATCTTTTCTGAATGGGGAACTTGAAGAAGAAGTCTACATTGAACAACCAGAAGGATTTCAGTTGTCAGAGAACACAGATTATGTGTGTAAAAAAAAGAAGGCCCTTTATGGTCTAAAATAGGCTCCTAGAGCATGGTACTCTACACTGGATAAGTATCTGCAACAGGCGGGGTTCATAAAAGGAAGTGCAGACAACAACCTCTACATCAAGGTAAGTCAAGGTAATATTTTATTAATTGAAGTTTATGTTGATGATATTATTTTTGGTAGTGATGATGATAGGTTAAGCCAACAATTTGCAAAAGATATGCAAAATGAATTTGAAATGTCGTTACTTGGAGAACTATCCTTCTTTCTAGGACTTCAGATATGTCAAAGCAACCAAGGAATTTTTATTTCTCAAACCAAGTATATCAGAGAAATGCTAAAGAAGGTCGGAATGGAATATTGCATACCAGTTATCACTCCCATGCAAACCAGTTGCAAGTTGAGCAAAGATAATGATTCGAAGTCTACAGATCAGAGGCAATACAAGTTAATGATTGGCAGCCTACTATATGTGACATCATCCAGAAAAGATGTAATGTAGGCAGTTGGACAAGTGGTACGATTTCAAGTAGCACCAAAGGAATCACATGTATTGTCATTGAAGAGGATTTATAGATATCTCAAAGGAAAAGAAGAGTTTGGATTATGGTATCCAAAAGGAAAGGATCTATTACTTATTACCTACATAGATGCAGATTGGGCAGGTTGTATTGATGATCGACGAAGCACCAGTGGTGCAAAGTTCTACTTGGGTGAGTGTTTAGTAACATGGCTAAGAAAGAAACAATCATCAATATCTGTATCTACAACCGAGGCAGAGTATATTGCAGAAGCATCATGTTGTACACAGGTTCTTTGGATGAAACAAACTCTGACATATATACAGGTTGAGTATGATGAGCCCATTCCAATCTATTGTGATAATAGAAGCACCATCAGTATCTCAAAAAACCTAGTGATTCACTCCAAGATGAAGAACATTCCAATCAAGTATCATTTTCTACGGGAGCAGGTTGTAGAAAAGAATATCATAGTTGAGTATGTGGGCACAAAAGAACAAGTGGTAGATATCTTTACAAAACCACTTCCACGGGAAGCCTTTGAATATATTTTCCAAAGACTTGGAGTTATTTCTACTCCAAAATGAATGCATTTTGAATTCTTATCTTATATGTCTTAGATTTACACAAGGAAGCACCACAAGAGGATAGTTCAGTCAGGGGGAGCAACCCCAGACGGAAAGATACCTTTGCCATTGATGACAAAGGGGGAGCGATTTATCATATGAAAAGGACAGAGCCATGGTTTGAGGGGGAGCAGATTTATCAGATGCAGAGAAAAGAGGCATGGTTCCAGGGGGAGCAAATTTATTAGATGCAAAGGACAGAGGCATGGTTCCAGGGGGAGCATGAGTGAGATGATTTCAGTATTGCATCAGAGTGTTTCCATCAATGCCAAAGGGGGAGATTGTTGATTAAGGTTGGTTGTCATTGATGTCAACCCTTGAAGAAATCCCCTAAGCACAAAGGTTTGGGTAATGGACCCAAGATTTTTTTATGTAAAGATGACTCATTATTGTCTCAGCATGTTTGATAAGAAGTAAATATGGATGAACTCCAAAGTGGTCCCCTTATGGTGAAAGACCTCATGGGAAGACGCTTTGCAGAGTAAGAGAACCCATGATTAATTCTGGAATAATGAGTTTAAGGAAAATGACTTTTTTAGGGAAACTATCCTAGATAGATAATGCTTGTCATCCCATTTCTGGTGGTATGTGGAACGTCACATAACCCCTCACGGTTAGAGAGTTATGACCATATGAAGTTGGAGAACCCCTCATAAGTCTTATAGAAGCCCCCAAGGGTCAAAGTGTTAGAATATAATGGATGTGCTTGTTTTACCATTGACAATATCTCTATTGTCACCCAACCATAGGCCGAAGCCACCCTCTGAGCACCTTAACCTTGACAAAGAATCACTCCGGAAGAAAACCCTAGGATAGATATCCAAACAAAGGGTAGCACACCTTTCCTCAAGCATAGCGCACCAACAAGAGCTAATCAGATAGTCCAAACCCTAGAAAAGAGATATTCCAAGCCAAAACTTAATTTCTAGCTGCAACAGCTGCACTGACAGCTCTCCTCAAACATGCTCACAAAACTAGGCACTGCAATGTGCACAAGTGTTGCTCTACAATTCTGAGACTACCTGCCACAATGAGAACTGGCCTCCTGTATTTATATTAATTCTAGCTAACTTCTTGGGATGACTTATCATTCTGGGTATCTGTCTGTTCAGTATATATTATTATTTCTGGCTGACTTCTTCTCTTGGAGGCTAATAGCCTAATATAAATTATCTTCTTGAGCCGACAAGTCTTCTAGGGTTATTAGCCAACTCATTAGGGTTTCTTCTTGCTTCCTGTAGTATTCTATCCTCGTTAGGTTTACATGTGGAGGTAAATACCTCCCACAACTACCATAATATCAACACTCCCTCCTAGCTAGGGAGGTATTACAGGTAATGGTCTTAAGCACAAAACATACAATTCACCCAGTAGCATCAACGTAGTTGTATAGACTAGATCATGACTAGATCATGAGCACCATCATCATCATCACTGTCATTAGCTGCATCATCTCTCAAAACCATACTCTATCTGAGTAATCGAACATGATGCTCACTCCACGGAGTGATACAAGAACCATTATTCTAATCTAGAAGAGTAAATGCTCTGAACCATTTTCCTTCTGGGAAATATTTGTCCTTTGATTATCCATCTAACTAATAATCATTTCCAATATTGTTGATAGTCTTCAAAGCAATCGAAACAAAATAGAACACAACTGTGTCTATCCATAGTAGTACATAACTATAATCTAGTGGTACACTACCACACCAAGTGACACACAAGTACTTGATCAACAACGTATAGTCACAAACAATGGAACACATCCACCACAATAGTATACATCTATTGTCATATAGTCTTTATAACAATCATCTTATATCAACCTGCACAGAAACAATGTTATGATATAAACTGAATCATCTGGGTCAATCTTTCACTCACATCTGTGAGATATGAAAGAATATCTGCCCTCAGAGTAGAACAATGATATATCTGGACTATTCTTCTCAAGCAAGGAAGAATAACTGTCCTGTCTTTTGAACCTGGACCATTCCCCACCCTGGGCCATTCTTCCTACACTAATCAAAGTGCACCTCGGAGAGAATGTATAAACCCTAAGGAATGCTTGTCCCTGATTGTCAAGCTCAGACTATTCCCCACCTTGGGCGATTCCTCCTACACTAATCAAAGTGCACCCTAGAGAGAATGTATAAACCCTAAGGAATGACTACCCGGACCATTTCCTCTGTTAACCACAAGAGGAAAATATTGTCTTGTATCAACCTCCAAAACAGACCATTCCTCATGTTAACCACAATGAGAAATCGTTGTCTGGCAAGGTGGGCCAGTCTTCTTGAGTAACCCTCAAGAAGAGAGACTGCCCTAGACCACTCCCCATGTTAACCACAATGGGAAGTCGTTGTCTATGATACATCAACAATTTGGACCATTTCTCATGTTAACCACAATGAGAAATTGTTGTCTGTCAGAAATCTCAATCCACTTTCTGAACAGGAAAGAATCTGCTCATCTTGGACCATTTTTGTTTTTTGAACTGAAAAATGATTGTCCATAAATCAATACATATCAATGCTCCCTCCCAACCTGGGAGTCATCTCTTCCTTTTTCAATAAGGAATTTGTCTCCACGAGCTCCAGCTTGAGTACAAAAACTCTTTCATCTTCGATAGAAGCTTTACCAAAATGTCTGCTTATCTACTCATCTGTGGAGATATGTATTGGAGAACCACTTTCTCCTTTCTCGACTTCATCATGGATAATGTAATGCTTGATTTCAAATGTAATTTGGTTTGGAACACTGTTTTTCTCTAAAGGCTTCATGTAGCTTAGATCAATAGAGTATATCATTGTTGGAAAACTGGAACATATCCATGTGGCACTTCTTATGTCGTCATGAGATCTGATCTATTGAGTAATCATCTTGACACAATATCTCTGTTATAGAAAATATTCACCATGCTCCTGCTATGCACTGGAGGTTCTCTACCAAGTTGTCTTCTTCTATCTACATACAAGGGTCTCTTTCTGGTATGCCTCCAAGTCTTGAGGTTTCTCTTCATATGTTCTTTATTCAATTTTTCTGGAGAACATTCTTTGCATTCATCTGATGTAGAACTCCAACTTATAGATGTTGATATAATGACTCATGTAGAGATATGTTTGGTTTACTGGAACAAGTAATCATCATAGTCTTCTCCCTCCATCTGGGTGAACCTCTAGTTCTAGATATCACAATGCTTTCATTCATAAGTCTTCCATACACTATTCTTCATCAAGACTTTCAGTTCCTCTGCTCGATTGATTTTAGTGAGTTCATATCAGGCTGGTAATATTGTGATTCTCGATACAATGACTAGTTGTTCTGGTTTCTCTTTCTTTTTTGGAATCTTCATGTTCTTCTTTATGTATTTATTTATCTCTTGGGTCCATGGGGTTTCTTATAGATTCCATGCCCTAAATATTCCACTTTTTCATTTCATCATAGGATCATGGATGTGAATGGACAACCAGGGATACTTTAAGGTTTCTCTTCGAAGAATTCTTCTTCTAGGGTCGAATTGAACACGTTCTGCCTTTCATGGCTGCTACCATGGATATATACTTCATCATCTTCAATGGATCATTGGATTAGCTCCCTCCTAATCATTTCTTCATGCATGCTCTTGGTAATTTATAATTGGCTCCCTCCATCTAGGAGATTCCATGCTTCCGTCTGCATCCTTGTTCTCTTCTACAAAGTGTTATAAGTCTTTCTCCAATTTCCTCTTGGTTGCTGACTTCTCTCTGTCTTGCTTCTTCTAAGTCTATTGTAATGGCTTCCACATGATTTGCTTTATGTATTTCATCCTGACTTGTATAATGATAGAAATCCTTATCGTGTTGTTATTCCATAGGTATAGTTCTTGGAACATCTTATCTTCTAAGAGATAGATATACAAGATATGTATAGAGATTATGCAAACAAGATATGTACAAGAACTAAGAAGAGTATTGTTACCTTCAAAAGAAGAAGTCTCTTCCATCCTTCTTGGTCTTCTTTGTAGGTTCCTTTTCTTCGACAACTGATGCTTCATGTTTCTCCTTCCTTTTCTTTTATCTTGGGACAATGATTCTTGTAGTGACCATACTTTCGACAGTTGAAGGATTGTATTTCTGAAATATCTTTCTCTTGATTTGTCTTCCTCCTTGAACCAAACTTCCTTTTGTTCCTAAAATTATTGAATCTTTCTATGAAGGCTTGATCATTGTACTTATTTTGGGGTTTCTCTTTTGCACTGATCCTTGATTCTTCTTGAGCACAACAAGTCCAAAGTTCTTCAAATGTCGGATACTCCTTCCTTGTGTTCATGCTTGCGGCAAATGCATCCCACGTCTTGGGAAGACCGTTGAGTACTATGTTTACCAATTCCTTCTCTGAGATGATCTCTTCAATAGCTTGTACTTTATCTCTTAATTGAGAGATTCTCACAAAGTATGATGTTATGTTGTCATCATTATTCATCTTCATGTCACAAAGCTCATTCTTCAGACTCATTATTTTTCCAATGTTTCTGACCGAGAAGAGGTTTGTTAGGGCATTGTACATCTTCTTTGATGAGTCATGGGAGATGTAGCGTATCAAGTGGTGTTTTATAGAGTCCACTATGATACTCATGGCATTGATGTCACCGTCTTTGAACTTATCCATAACAGCAATGTTTTGTGGTTCCTTCTCTTTTCCTCCTTCAAACTCTGGTTCCACGATCGTTCCTTTCACGATATCCAACACTTTATTCTTGGAAAGGATGAGGTCAATCCATGTCTTCCACACTCTAAATTTAGAGGCTCCATCTAACTTGTTCTCTGACTTCATAGAATAAGTCATGGCTTCTTTGACTTGGTCAAACCCTAGTTTTGAACAAAAACTCAAACTTGACCTCTTGGCTTGCTAAGAGTACCAAGAGATGTGCTAGGCTAAGGCGCATTGATCTATATAGAGATTAGGTCACTTAAGGTGACTCAACAAGAGGATTAGGGTTTCTGCAACTGCACCAGCTAGTAACCCTAGCGTCAGTGCTATGGTGGTTTCTCCTGCTAGAAACCCTGGCAGTAGTTCTTCAGCGAGCTTAATATCCTCACGGATATGTTTTCTTCTAGTGTTTAGACTGAATGAAGGAGGTGTGGGCCCATAACCTGTTACAATATAATGGATGTATTCATTTTACCATTGACAATATCTCTATTGTCACCCAACCATAGGCCAAAGCCACCCTCTGAGCACCTTAACCTTGACAGAGAATCACTCCGGAAGAAAACCCTAGGCTAGATAGACAAACAAAGGGTAGCACACCTTTCCCTAAGGATAGAGAACCAACAAGAGATGATCAGATATTCCAAACCCTAGCCAAGATATATTCCAAGACAAAATGTAATTGCTAGTTGCAACAGTTGCACTGATAGATCTCCTCAAACCTGCGCACAAAACTAGGCACTTCAGTGCGCACAAGTGTTGCTCTGCAATTCTGAGACTGCTTGCCAGAATGAGAACTGGCCTCCTATATTTATACTAATTCTGGCTAACTTCCTGGGTCGACTTCTCATTTTGGGTATCTTTCTGTTTAGTATATATTATTATTTCTAGCCGACTTCTTCTCTTGGAGGCTAATAGCCTAATATAAATTATCTTCTTGAGCTGACAAGTCTTCTGGGGTTATTAGCCAACTCATTAGGGTTTCTTCTTGCTTCCCGCAGTATTCTATCCTTCTTAGGTTTACACGTGGAGGTAAATACCTCCCGCAGCTATGATAATATCAACACAAAGTGCTTTGCAAAATAAATTATTTTAAACAACGAAACCCTAAAATAAGGAAAGTGTAAGGCTACATGAAGATATAAATAAGAGGCAAAGCTCACTCATTAAAGATACACTTGTACATTTTATATATCTTTTTTCTTGTGTACAACTTCTTGTAAATACTTGTGGATACATCTGAAGTGGTGAACGTCTGAGGTAGCACCAAGGGTTGATGACAAAATTCTCAGATTCACAGAAAACCCTATTTTATGATGCATACGCAGGCTGTCTTTGTATAATGTGCGTATACATTGAAGGTATACGCGGGATGGATGTGCATAGGGTGAATATGTACACAGGATGACTGTGTATAGGGTGAGTACATGTTGATAAAGCCATGAAACTTGAGAATATGAAGGTGCATAGGTTCTAGATTTTGAGATCAAGCTCCCAGGAAGGTATAGAGTGCTCAGATACATCATATCCATCCATTGGTTCAAAAGGTATGTCTCATTTCTATTAATAGTGTGATTTTGATGTATGCATGAGGAATGGAAATGGAGATTTGAGGATTCTCCCTAGAGAGACTAGTGGCTACATGGGATCTTCTGTATAAGTTAGATCTACAGAAATACAATGCTGGTATATTTATCATTGATACTTCTTGTTGAGGCAGATCTTGTATTTCTTGGCATATGGCTAAGAGTTTTTATGGTACATGGTTGAGATCATGTATTTATTGATGTATTGAGAAATTGAATATTAGAAATGGGCTGATGAATAAGATCATGTGAGGTATATTATACTTGTTCATGATTACACATACCTATATGGAACATGACTAGAGAGAGACATACTTTCCTTGAGTAGAGGTTATGTATGAGGATGCATGCATAGGGTATAGTTATAGTCTGGATACAGTGACAGGTTACAGATCTATGTGAAAGAAGTTACAGAGGGTCAAAAGTTTTCAAGTGAAAGGAAACCCTAGTTTCATAAGGCATACATGGGATACATAATAGATAGGGCATGTACATACGTGGGATGCATCACTACAAGTCACGTATCTATTGTATTTTTGTAGATACATGCTTAGTTTAGGTACGGTTTGATTACAAGGAAGTTGTACATATTGGATACATGGAAGTTGTAGAGGTTGATATAGTTGTACAACAATATATCTCACAGTGACAGGTTGACAGTGGTTCCATCATTCTACTTCTACTTTAGGGTGGTTGGATGGGGCAAGAATAGGTGGTTGTAGCCACATTCCGGTTGTAGATAAAGAACATAGGGGGTTGTATCCTCCTTCTGGTTGTAGCCAGGGAATTGGGGAGTTGGAGCTTCCCTCAGGTTGTAGCTTGAGAAGCCAGGGGGTTGAAGCCTCCTTCCAGTTGCAACTGTAAAACAAAGGAAGTTGTTGCTTCCAATGAATGTAATTCTTCAACACATATAATAAAAAACATTATGTGGTTTTCTCCCGATTTGGGTTTCCACCTAAAACACTGGTGTATTTTGTATGTGTGTGATTGTTTATTTCTTATTGCTCATTATTGGATAATAATTCTACACTGATATAACATTTGAAGAAAAAGGATTATAATTACGCTATTACTGATTCACCCCCCCCCCTCAGTAATCCAACATCCTGGTCATGTGGGTCGCCATGTGGCCATGCATTGGCCCCCTCCAACCAGGGCTTATCCCAAAATGTACACACCACTTCACAACAAAATAAATACGTGACATATGGTTGACATGAACCACACATAACTCGGCTAGTTATCTCTCTTGTTGTAGTTCGTTGCCTCACTTGGAGGTTGGAGGTATGAATCCTCGGGAGGAAAACCATATTTTTTTATCTAGCCAACATTGGCTAAATCCAGGGTGCCACATGGTGCCCTATGATCGATCCACGTGTCACCCTGTGATTGGACCATAGAGTCTAGTCACCAACATAGTCAACGCACAATCAACACCACATCACCATCCTGTCATCCTACCACGTCATTGTCGTACAACCACATGTTGTACCCTGGTCCTGCCATGTCAACATCTGTACTGCCAAGTCACCTGCCTAGTCAGCTGCCACATCAACATTCATACTACCACATGTCATCTGTACTTCCACATGTCATCCTATCATTAGGCCACATCATCATTCTGTACAACCATGTGTCGCATCTGTCTAGTGCCACGTGTCAATTTTTTTTATTGGTCCACATCAACCCCCAAAAATGCCAAAAATGAGTGACACGTGTCACCTCCTTGTGCTTCCACATGTCCCTACTAACATCATCATGAAGTCATTCTGACATACTATTGACATCAACAGTATGACCTGTTGACTTTGACCAGTTGACTTTTTGCCTGTTTGGGAAATCGATCGGAACACGATAACTTTCACATACGGTGTCCATTTTTGGAAAATAATATAAGGCTGGAATCATCCCGACAAAATGGTATTGGTTTCATCTGATTCCAACAAATTTGATTTTTAGGCCTTCCTAGATCCATTTTGGATCATGCCTCCCCACTTAGACCTTTTGGTCCTCCAAAAGGGTATTATCCAGTCATCAAGTGCGGGATAGGCCACCCCACTTGTCCTTTGTCTTTAAACTATGTCATGTGCACTTGTCGCATCATAATCAATTGCAAAAAAACCATGACAACTGAGAGAATATTGTTAGCCACTTGAACTCGTTCACATCTTACTAAAGCCACTACCATCCATGTTGAAAACATTATCAACGATAATGTTGTTCCTGAGTCTGTACTAAGGCTTAAAGTACAGTGTCAAGGCATCCGAAAATATTGTAATAGTTGATAGAGGATTTCGCTAACCTTGGTGTGGGAAGCTAATGAAGATTCCTGCGTTCACGTTGTCTGGCTTCCAACTGTTCCTGGGTTACAATTTCTTGTTCAATGGCCATCCATGAACGTTCTAATTCTTCTCGGGTATCAGCAGTTTTAAGAGTCGTATTGAGAAGATTTAATGCTATATTAGTTTGATCGGATATCCCGAGTTGAATATTAGGTTGAATTACTCTGGATAAAGTCATTGAGGAACAGTTAAATTATGGAAATGATTTAGAGAGAAATTTTTATGGCTGATTCCATTCGGTCGAACATAAAAAAAAACTTTGTGTGAAGAACGAAATAGGACTACAAACGCCAGGCCCTTTCCTGTAACTGTATGGTTTTTTGTAAAGTATGAAACAAACGAAGAATACTTAGTTGTAAGTTACGTGA
>JZKD02S1672906.1:81023-96836 GCA_000966675.3 Picea glauca
TAAGACCGAGTTCGCATTCTCGAGACTCGGGACTTGTGAATTCGAGATATAAGGTGTCCAACTTGCGAGATTAGGAAACTTTAAAAACCCTAAGGACAGACATTCTTGCGAAAAATGGGTCCTTCGTAAGTGATAAAGCATTACTATTCTGGCAACGAAAGTTATCTCAGAGTTTTATGATTTTTGGAAGGAAAGTAAAAGAAACAACAACTCTAGATCACAAGTATCAGATTTTTTCAAATTTGTGTGAGGTGAAAAAACAGGGGCGGCTCCAACAGATAACATCAGAAATATGACTACAAATGAACAAATATGTGTGATGTGCTTGCACGAAATGATCTTATCTTGAACCAAAGTATGATTGAATTTCCATTCTACAACCATCTCATGTTCATTCTTAATATCAACTACTTTACTTGGCACAATTATAGGTGTGTTTCTTGCATAATTTTCCTTCCTTAATTGTTCCATTGTTTGAAGAGATTAATTTTCTTTTAAGTGATGAGCATGTACAACATATTCATTGCATTCTTTAGTGTTAAGTGATATTGATTTTTTTCCTTGTATAAGATTGCTTTGAGATCATACAAATAAGGGCTGCCTAAGACCATTCCACATTCATTTAGTGGCACCACATCACACATTAACTCATCCACAAACTTTGATGAAATCGCAAACTTTAAGTGCATTTCTTTGTTATGTGCAATTTATGATTGTTGTTTATCCATTTAAGTAAGTAAGGTGTATGATGCATCTTAGTGTTTAATCCCAATTTTTTAACCACTTCCTCTGAAATCAGGTTAGATTGAGATCCACTATCTATCAATGTATCGATCTTAGTATGTTTCATTATGAACCTTATATGAAACAATTTACTTCTAGAATCATATCCATCACCAATTTTACCAGTCAAACCAACAACTGTGATTTTAATCTCATCATCTGAATCATACCCCAAGTTTATTGGTCGTGTTGTTGTTGCAACTATTTTCCTCCCTTTCCTCTCTTTGAACCACTTCGGTCTCTTCCCTAGGTGCAATTTCCTGCAATGGTCATCATCATGCCCTTCTTTCTTGCAATGCTTGTAAGAGAGCTTCCCTTCCTTCATAGTCGTTGAATTTGATTTCTTTCCATTCCCCTTTATTTTTTCTTCTTTCCTTGAAGACGATTCCCCTGATACACCAACTCGTGTTTTCCCTGCTTCAATGCATGTTGCTTGAACATAAATCTCATCAAGATTAGTAGTTCCAAACATAAATACAGTGTTACGAATATGTGCAGGTAAACCTCCTATATACTTCATAAGAGTTTCTTGTGTATGTAATGGAATATTTAACATTAATGCCATCTTATGAAATTCATCCGTGTATTCTTGCATTTTTGGTCCTTTTCTTAGTTTAAGACTTTTCCATTCAATTAAATCCTTTTCCTTATAACCCAAAGGATAAAATTGATTTCTAAGTGAAAAATAAAATCTTTCCATGATGGAAATACATTACTAACTTGTTGTGTACCATGTTACAACTTACTCTTTCACTCGATGAGTGTTGTGCTTGCAAGACGAAGCGATTCCAACTTGATTTGGGTTGCCTCCTCTTTAATTTGTTGCATGTTGCAATAACTTCCATCTGTCTGACCCAATTATCAAGTCTCTTAGCATTGACTTCACCATCATACATGGGAAATTTGAATTTCACATCAAGCTTAAGTAAAGGCATATCATGTTTAAGTTTATGGGATGTTTTCTTGTGGTAGAAGTTTCACTTGTACTTGAATAAGAACAAGATGATGGAGATGAAGGAGGTGAAGGAAGAGGTTTAGGAGGATCCTCTCCTTCTTGGATTTTGTCTTCTTTTGAAGATTCCCCTTGGAAAGTCCTCTTTCATTCCAATTAATCCTCATATAATACCTTTACCATCTGAAACATGGCGAAAAAAGTCTTTTGCAACTCTATCTAGTTATGAGACATTCCTTCTTCTGATGGCATCTTCTCACTTTGAGAAGTCCTCTTTCTTGATCCAATCTTTGGATTTAATTCTACAAGCTCGCCTTCACCATAACTTAGATCTTCTATGGTAATCATGCAAACTCAAACAATCAATTGTCAACCTGCTCTGATACCACTTGATTCAAAAATCATCTTTAAATACTTAGTTGGGTTTTAAGCATGTGTTCAATTACCACTTAGGAATTAAGAAAATAAGAATAACTTAATGAAAGAATATTACAACCATCATAAATAATTCATATCAGAGAGTAAGCATAAATAAAAACCCACCATAACATCAAGGTTGTTAACGGAGTTTGGAAAGATTGCTTACGTCTCCGGGCCTTTGTCTCAGTGGGGGAGGCTTTCTTATTTCTCTTAAATTATTCAAACATACAAACAAAATGTATCAAAATAATTAAAAAATAGTATGGTTTTGTTCTTCTCGACCTCAAGAATCCAACACAACTGACGGTGCTGAAAAAGGTTGAGCGTAGCTCCCGAAATTGGCCTCTAAAGTTCACTTCCTCAATGTATTCCCTGCATAAAAATGGCTTCAAGCTTCACAAAATCATCATCATTCTGCTAATATGAACCTCCTGGACTATCAAAAACCTATGAATAATATATATCTTGAGTTTTGGATCCTATCCCAACTTCCTCCCAAGATTTGGCCTCAAAAAAGGCTCCAGATCCTCAGTTTTGGGAAACAATATCCCAAAATCGGCATAAAAAAACCAAAAAATCCATATAATATAGTTATAAACCCATATTGGAAAACTTTTGGGCGTGCCAGCCCCCTTTACCTGAGATCCTGGTTGTGTGGGTAACCATGTGTCCATGTGTTGGCCCACTCCAACTAGGGCTTATCCCAAAATGCGTGCACCACTTCACAACAAAAGAAATACTTGCCATATAGTTTACATGAACCACACATAACTTGGTTGGTTAGTAATCTTGTTGTAATCTATTGCCTCACTTGGAGGTCAGAGGTTCGAATCCTTCGGAGGTGGAACAAATTCTTTTACCTAGCCAACATTGGCTAAATCCGGGGTGCCACGTGGCGCCCTTTGACTCGGCCATGTGTCACCCTGTGATTGGACCATACAATTCAGTCACTGACATAGTCAGTGCATAGTAAGCACCACGTCACCATCCTATTATCCTGGCACATCACTATCGTACTGCCAAGTCACTTTCCACATCATCATCCATATTGCCACCTGTCATTCATACTATCACGTGTCAGCCTATCATTGGGCCACGTCAACATTTTTTACATCCATGTGTCACGTTCGTAAAATGTGACATGTCATTTTTTTATTGCTCCACATCAGCCCCTGAAAAATGCTAAAAATGAGTGACATGTGTCACCTCCTCTTGTTGCCACGTGTCCCTGCTGACGTCAGCAGTACATATTGTTTAGTTTGACCAGTTGAATTTTCTGCCTGCTTTAAAATTTGATCAGAACGTGATAATGTTTTCATATGGTGTCCATTTTTGGAAAACAATATATGGCCAGAATCGACGCGAGGAGCCTAATGCAATGGCACTGGTTTCATCTGATTCCGAGAACTTTTATTTGTAGGCCTTCCTGGATCCGTTTTGGATCACTCTCTCTACCCACTCTTCTATGTATCCCTCTCTTCTTCCCTTCCTCTCACTATCTGTCTCTATACCCCCCTTCTATGTCTCCTTATCCCTCCCTCTCACACACTCTCTCTGCCCCTCTTCGTTGTATTTATCTCTCCCCCTCTCACACTCTTAGACACTTTATCTCTCCCCTCCCTCCCACTATCTCTCCTCCTCCCTCCCATTATATCTCCTCTATATACCCCTCTCTCTTACATTTACCCCTCTCTCCTAGATTTACCTCTCTCTCTACCCCCCTCTCTATCTTACTCTCTCTCCCTTTCACACTCTTACACACTCTCTCTACTTCCCTTCTATGCCTTTCTCTCTCTCTCTCCCACACTCTCACACAAACACTTTCTATCCACCCTATATGTCTTCCCCTCTCTCCCTCTCACACTCTAACAAACTCACTCTCTACCTCTCACACTCTAACACACTCACTCTCTACCTCCCCTCTTTGTCTTCCTCTCTCTCCCTCCCAAACTCTCGCACACACACTTTTTGTCCTCACTCTATGTCTTCTTCTCTCTCCCTCCCACACTCTAACACACTCACTCTCTACCTCCCATCTTTGCCTTGCTCTCTCTCCCTCCCACACTCTTTCACACACACATTCTATCCCCATCTATGCCTTCCTCTCTCTCTCTCTCCCACACTCTAACACACTCACTCTCTACCTCCTCTCTTTTTCTTCCTCTCTCTCCATGCCACACTATCACACACACACACACACACTTTCTATCCCCCTTCTATTTCTTCTTCTCTCTCCCTCCCACACTATAACACACTCACTCTCTACCTCCCCTCTTTGTATTTCTATCTCTCCATCCCACACTCTCTCACACACACTTGTTGAAATATTGTAACTGCAAAGAGTATTATATTTATTATTGATGTATTATTCATTAGATCAATCCTCTTTTGTGGATTGATCATGTCAGTTATTGTAAATGAACAAATCCCCTTTTGCGGATTGGTCAAATCCTAATTGTAATATGCTAAATGAGAAGTTGGCCCAAAAAATATGTTAAATTGGTTATAACCACTCAGAAAGAGAAGTCGACCATACCAGTGAAAAGACATGTCCTTTCAACTCTTGCCAGATTGTATAAATAAAGGAGGTCAACGCCTCATTTGTTCAGTCACTCACTTGATGATCAGAGCAAAAGTTTGGAAATGCAGTTGGAAAAGAAGGAAGAGAGAGAGAGGTGCATTCTAGGGAGAGGACTTTATGTAGTGTTTGGTTTATTCTCTTGGCATTGTATTGGCTATCTATATTAATGAAGTTTTTGCTGGGTTTTCTCCCCCATAAGGGTTTCCGAGGATAAATGATGTGTCTCTTGTGATTGTGTATTTATCAATGATCCTATATATGCTATGGTTATCTAGTGAATTGAAAAGAAACCTAATAATAGCTTAAACTCTAACATGGTATCATAGCTAAGCTGAAGAGAGCATCTTTCACAAGAAGAAGAAAAACATCACTATTTTCATACACAAAAATTAGGGCTTTTTATTGAAGAAGGTTTTCAGCCTCAAAACCATCTAGAAAAGTGTGCCCTAGCCTAATGAACTCTTTGTCACCTTCAGAACACCTTTCAGTGGGTAGATATCCCTGAAAGTGAAACCCTAGTTTTCACAAAGTACCAGAAGTACTAGAAAACTAGAAGTACCAGAGTACCAGAAGTACCAGAAAACCAGAAGTACCAGAAATCCAGAAGCACTAGTCTAGAAATCCGCTGATCAAGTTTGAGGGGGGGGGGGGGATTTGGATTCTTAGCAATATGAATGCACTAGCTTAATCACCTTATCTCAGCGCATCTATCCCCTGGATCGAAATTTCAAAATTTGAAGTTTGAAAAATTAGGGTTTCCTCATAAAACCCTAAGTTGTAGTCTCATAACCAGTTTCAATATCAATTGTAGTTGCAGTATTAGTTGAAGTATCAGCCGTAGTACCAGTTGCATTCACCGTTGAATTTTTTAAGAGTTGGTGATCATTACCGCTGCTACCATATGGTGCCACTACCTGCAAATGTTTTCTGAGGTATGTACTCATATATGTTTAAATTGTTAAGCTTTAAAGGGTATTTGCAGGAGAAGGGATCTCTTGATCCAAAAGGATCTCAAGATCCAACACATTCAGAGGAATAATGCAACCCAAGTTTGATTATTCTAATATGCATATATTTGATCTACATAGCATGTTGAAGCGATGACCATCATACTAAACTTTGGTCAAAATTAAAGTTAAGGTATTAGATGGATTAAAGTTGAGATCATAGAGTTTATTCTCTAACCCAACCTTCTGTCAAGATAGAGTATTGTCTTGAGTGAAGGAGACTTGGAAGAAAATCAACACACTCATTCTTGAGGACAAGGCTCCAGGTTCCGGGTTTGATTAATTAAGTTGGAAAGATCCAAAGTTACACATGACAAGTTGATGACCACCCCGTTACAAGTAAACACTATAGTTGAGATAACAGTCCTTGAAAAGTATTATGAAAAGTATTATACTTGGTGGCATGTGAGCATATTGAGATAAATGCTTAATGAAATTATTTGCCTGATACAACTAACATCTCCTTTAGGAGAAACCTCTTGTGTTAGTTCCAGGTTTCTAGGGAGGAATGTTTGATCACAACACTATAAGAGTGTTGACCTCATTTCATATTGTATTTCTTACTTTTGATCTTTGATTCAGACATGCCACAAGTGATAGCTCTAAAGGAGCTACTGTGATGATTATTTGTGCTATTGTTTTATCTACTATTATCACAAGAGTATTATTATTGCTTTTTTTTTGTTGACCTTGTTTCAGGTCACAAGTGATAACCCTGAGGAAGCTATAGTGAAGGTTGCAGAGGGAAAAATATTAGATGAGATATAAAGCAGACTATGTACATGACCATATACCCTCATGTAACAAAGAAGATGAAGGAGAAGCTATCTTTTGAGATTAAGAGTATCTCATATGAAGATTGATTGAAAGGAGTATAAGTCTCCAAAGATGACCGAACATTAGAACAAGAACTCACAGCAAAATTGTTCAAAGGTTAATAAAGCCACCTTGACGGGAAGCAAGACTCACTTGAAGCCTGACTTTGTCTTGCATATTTAGACTTGGTATTCAACACCAAGTATACCCTGTAAGATATGATGAAGTCCTTGTATACTCAGAAGAAATCGAGAGTAAGCCTGATCTAAAAAAAGATCAAATGAAGAGACAACATCCAGGACTGGGAAACATA
This sequence comes from Picea glauca, assembly GCA_000966675.3. Lineage (NCBI taxonomy): Eukaryota > Viridiplantae > Streptophyta > Pinopsida > Pinales > Pinaceae > Picea > Picea glauca. The sequence goes on from JZKD02S1672906.1 coordinate 87,896, forward strand.
TTCCATGAGAAGACTAAAACATAACTTTAGAGACTCCTAGGAGATATGAAATCTTCTGGAAGATTCCCTTGTTCAGTGACAAAGAAGGAAGCCAGTCAGAAAGACTAGGATATGGATTCTTCTGTGAGACTAGAATAAAATTCAATATTGACTTCCAATATTGATGTATACAGATCAAGCATGTTGCAGATGTTCAAAGCCTGATGTGTGTCTAGAGAATTCTCCCAGCAAGAGGGAGAAGACTATGATGAGACACTTATTGAAGAAATATTTCTATTATTTATGAAGAAAACCATAACAACATATGAGATGCAGGGGTAGCAATCCCCATATTTAAAAATTGAGTGGCAGTTGGTGTAGTAGATTAGTTGGGTCATGGAGACATGACTACAATGAAAGATAGAGTTACCTCCATGAAATAAGAAGAGATATCTTCAGTATCAGTTACCGAGCCACTCTAAATTTTAGATGAAGTTGTTACCATGATAGAGTAGAGGAGTTACTCATAAACTTCATCAGTCACAGTGAGAATGGAGCAATCATTCTTAGCTTTAGAGAAGGTGCAAATGCAATGTCCTAGTTCCAGAAGGAATAGTTTCAGAAAGAGGAGACGACATACTCTCAATCAGTGAGACATATAGTGCCTTAAAGAGAGCACATGGAGCTAGCACATGATTGTGCAAATTGAGTTGCAACTGAACAAGTGTACCAGATTGGTACATTGTAATGAGAAATTTTGATTTGAGGATTGAAGATAGAAAGACTCGTGTCTTCCAGTTGAAGGAAGCTTTGTACATGTTGAAGCAAGTCCTAGACTTTGATACAACAAAATTTACATTTTCTTGAAGAGCTTGGGATTTACCAAGAGTAAAGTTGATTCTAACCTTTATCTCAAGGTTATGAATGATGAGCCAGTGATGTTACTACTATATGTAGATGATGTATTCTTGAGAATATGAAGAAAATATCATCACAGATTGCAGAAGAAACTCACTACAGAGCTTGATGGAAGACCTAAATGCATTATCTCTTAGGTATTGAAGTTTGGCAGAGCACAGAGAAGATCTTCCTTAACCAAGGGAAGTATGCAGTTAAAATGAAGAGGTTTGACATGTTGAAATGAAAATCCATGTACACACCCATGGAAACGAATTTGAATCTCCTGGTAAATACCTCGTCAGAATTGGTTGATGCTACTATGTATAGACAGATCATTGGATCTTTGATGTATCTGACAAACCCCAGGCTAGATGTATGTTTTTCTGAGAACACCTTGAGTCAATTTCTGGTAGAGCCCAGACGTGTTCATATAGATGGTGCAAAACATGTGATGAGGTACCTTAAAGGTACATTACATTATGGTCTCAATTATAATGGATATCATGACTTTAGACTGAGTGGTTACATCGATTCACATTGAGATGGAAGTGTTTTTGATAGAAAGATCACTTCAGGATGTTGCTTCAGTCTGAGTTCGGCCAGGATCTCATGGCAGAGTAGGAAGCAATTCAGTATAGCTCCAAGCACAACAAAAGAGGAATACATTGTTGACCGATCTATTTGATCTGGAGATGGAAGCCACCGTGATTTTATGTGATAACCAAGTTGTATAAAAATGATGGAGAACCATGTGTTCCATGATGATTCGAAGCACATAGAGATTCAGTATCACTGCACCCATGATATGATGTAGAGAGGAGCTATAAAATTCCAATATGTTGAAACAGATGAACATGTTGTAGATGTATTAACCAATCCTCTGTCTCGTGTAAAGTTTGAGCACTTTCGAGACAAGCTTGGTATAGTCTGAAAGTCCCTTCTTCGAAAGGGTGAGTAGTGTTGATGATACTATGGTATCCTAATCAGTAGTGCTATCTCTGTTAGGATTTTTATAATCCTAGGGAATCTTTTGATTCCTGGACAGATCCCGAAGGTCCATTAAGTACGGTATGTCAAAGTACCAAGTGGTAGCTCCGTTAGGATTTTATATCATAGGGAATCTTATGATTCTTGGGCATCTCCTTAGGGATTGTTAGAGTACCACAAAATGTTGATGTGCCAGCTTAATTGTTGTGATGATGTGCTAGCTTAATTGTTGTGATGATGTGCTAGCTTAATTGTTGTGATGATGTCCCAGCTTAATTGTTGTGATGATGTGCCAGCTTAATTGTTGTGATGATGTTTCAGCTTAATTGTTGTGTTTATGTGCCAACTTAAATTTTGTGATGCCAACTTCATGTTGATGATGTGCCAGTCTCGTTTTGTGATGATGTGCAAGCCTCATGTTGTGATGATGTTTCAGCCTTGTGTTGTGATGCTAGCTTCATGGTGATGATGTGCCAACCTCGTGTTGTGATGATGTGCCAGCCTCATGCTGAATATTCTCAGCCTAGTGTTGATGTTGATGATGCTCTAGCCTTTGTGCTGTGTTGTTGATGTTACTGACGATGATGATGTATTAGTGTTATACAAATCCATGTTGATGCATATGTTGATGATGCCACTTCAGCTTCTAGTTTAAGATGATGATGCCACTTCAAATTTTTGCTGAAGATGATGATGATGATGTTATTTCAGATTTAATGTTGAAGATGATGATGTTATTTTATCCTCATGCTAAATATTTTGATGATATTACTTTAGCCTCATGCTAAAGAAGATAATGATGCCACTTTAGCTTCTTGCTGAAGATGATGATGATGACGATGATGTTATTTCAGCTTTAATGATGAAGTTGACGATGTTACTTCAGCCTCATGATAAAGATGTTGATGATATTACTTTAGCCTCATGCTAAAGAAGATGATGATGTTACTTTAGCCTCATGTTGAAGATGATGATGATGTTACCTTAGCCTCATGCTGTTGAGGATGATGATGCCATTCCAACTCCCTGTTGTGAATGATGATATTGATGATGAGAAAAACTTCTGATGATTTATAGATATGTCAGTCAGTGTTCCAAGATGTTGTTGATGATGGTTCCCTCTCTCTCTCCGATGTTGTTGTAGAATACCCTTCTTGTTAAGGGGGAGTGTTGAAATATTGTAACTATAAAGAGTATTCTATTTATTATTGATGTATTATTCATTATATCAATCCCCTTTTGTAGATTGATCATGTCGGGTATTGTAAATGACCAAAACCTCTTTTGCGGATTGGTCAAACCCTAATTGTAATATGCTAAATGAGAAATCAGCCCATAGAATATATTAAAGTGGTTATAACCACCCAGAAAGAGAAGTTGGCCCTGCTAGTGAAAAGACAGGTACTTTCAGCTCCTTCTAGATTGTATAAATAAAGGAGGCCAACGCATCATTTGTTCGCTCACTCACTTGATGATCAGAGTGCAAGTTTGGAGCTGCAGTTGGAGAAGAAGGAAGAGAGAGAGAGGCACATTCTTGGGAGAGGAATTTCTGTAGTGTTTGGTTTATTCTCTTGGCATTGTATTGGCTATCTATATTAAGGATTTTTTTGTTGGGTTTTCTCCCCCGTGAGGGTTTCCCAGGATAAGTGACGTGTCTCTTTTGATTGTGTATTTCTCATTGATACTATCTATGCTATGGTTATCTAGTGAATTGAAAAGAACCCTAATAATAGCTTAAACTCTAACAACATTTACTATCCCCTCTCTATGTATTTATCTCTCTCCCTCCCATGATCTAACACACTAGAAATGTTGGTACATTGCAATGTAAGGAATTGTAAGGAAAGAAATTCCCATGACCTAGACCTGGCAAGGCATGTCAAGACCTATACCTATACCTAGACCTAGACTTAGACCATGACCTAGACCTATACCTTGCCTCGTCATGCCTCACATTGTTGCATCCACTTCCTATCTATATCCCCCCTCTTTGACTATCTCCCTCTCTCTCTCCCCCTATCTATTTATCTCCCTCCTTAGTCTCTCTTTTTCCCTCCCTCCCACCCTCTCCCCCCCCCTCCCTCGATCTCTCTCTCTCTCTCTCTCTCTCCTTGTTGTTAGTCTCACTCTCTCTCTCTCTTCACCTCTTTCTCTCTTTTTCATTATACCTCCCTCTCTATCCCTATCCATCTCACTCTTGAAATATCTTCTACTCTTCCTAGATCTCTCCCTCCCTCCCCTTCTTTCCATCCTCCCTCTCTCTCTACCCTATCCCTATATCTCTCCATCTCCCTCTAAATCTCTCTTCTAATCCTGGTTTCTCTTTCCCTCCTTCCCTTTATCTCCCTCTCCCCCCCCTCTCTCGCTTTCATGTGCTCCTCTCTCCCCCTCACTCTGTATCTCCCTTGCTCTCTCTCCTATGTTCTCCCCAATTTATCTCTTTATATCTCTCAACTCCCCTCCCCTCTATCTCCCCCCTTCCTCTCACACTCAGTCTTAATATCTCTCTACCCTCTCCTCCTTCTCTCTCTCTCTCATACATGTATCCCTTTCTCTCCCTTTCTCTCTTTACCTCTATCTACCCCCATTCCCTCCTTCTCCCCCCCTTCCTCTCACTCTCTCTACCCCCTCTCTTTGTCACTCTCTCCCTCCCTCTCACACACTCAAACACTCATTTTCCATCCCCCCTCTATTTCTTTATCTCCCCCCCTCTCACACTCACACATTCTCTCTCTACCCCACTCCTCCCTCTCTCTCCCCCCTCCCTCCCACTATCTCTCCTCTCTTTCTCTCCTACATCTACCACCTCTTTCTCTCTCTCCTCATTCTTAATATCGATCTCACTCTCACTCTACCCCTCTTTAGCTATCCCTCCCCACCTCCTTCTCTTTGCCCCTACTTCTACCTCCCTCTCTCTATGTCCATCTAAAGGTGAGGCATGGATCACAATGAATAAAGGATATGTGCAATAGAGAATTGTAGCCTCGCTTGTAAGGTGAGTGTTAGATTTTTATTCTTCTTCCAATGGAATACTTATACGAGTACTTATATGAACATGACCATGACCTAGACCATGAACTAGAACATGACCTAGACTTCCCTAGCTCCATCTAAGCCCAGACATAACCTATACTATACCCTTAACCCCTTCCACACCCAATCCATAAGTGCAGTATGCCTATACCTATTGTTTAATAATGATGTTTTATGGATATGATCGTTCACCTAAGGTTTAATAATGTTTTCACATGGTTTAATGATGATTAATATGGTGCATTTATTCTATTTTTTTATTTTAATATAAGCATATTCTTTTAGTGGGTTCCATATTCTTTATAAGGAATATTTATCCTTATTTTGCAATCAATTTTCAACATGCCCTAGATTATGTATGACATAACACTTATTTATATGTACTCTCACACACTCTCTCTCTACCCCCCTCCTCCCTCCCTCCCACTATTTGTCCTCTCTCTTTCTTACATCTACCATCTCTCTCCCATCTCTCTCTCTCTCTACCCCCCCCTCTCGGTCTTCTTTTCCCACCCTCTCACACTCAAAAAATCCATCTCTACCCCCTTCTCTCTTTACACTAGTACATATTGGAAAACTTTCGACGTTCTATTTGCAAAGTTATGGACAAAATTGGCCATACTGTCAAAAATAGAGGAAATTTTATTTTTTTTCTCCATATTGCCTGATAGGATCGCTCTTGCGACATAATAAAAAAACATGTCTCTCTTGCAACAAAGGTAGGAAGGCATCACTCTTGCGACGACATTTCATTTATGTCTCTCTTGTGATGTTGGTAAAGTATTCATCGCACTTGCGATGTTATCGAAACTAGGTTTTCCCCATCCCAACGATCACCTAGTATTTGACCAAGTCAAATTTGACTTGGTTAACTATCATCGTAATTGAGACATTATAAAATCTATAAATATGTTTCATTTTACGGATGTTGCGACAAGTTTGCTATAATAACGACACTTCAAAAAGGGTATAAGTTGGTCTTCTTGGCGAAAAAAAAAATGTATTTTTTTTAGTATATGTTTGTGGGAAACAATGTCAGAAAACATTAGAGGTGGGAAAAAAATTAAAGAGGGTGAAAAGGGTGATGGTAAATGTTATTTCCCTTGCAAAAATTGTTGTACTAGACGTCACGAAAGAGTTTTAATAGCAAAAGATAAAAAAAAATTGTAGAAAATATGGGCACATGGACGGGGGATCAAATGAATATCGTCCCACGGTAATTAGCTATATATACATTCATTATCTGTTTTAATATTTATTGTATTCTCAAACTTTAATATTTTTTTAGATATGCACTCATTTTTCATGATTGTTTGTAATTATAAAGTTAGATTTTCCCCCTAGCTTTATGCACAAAGCACGAAGTAGTAGCAGAAATGATGTTGTAGTACAAGATGAAGAACTTGAAGCAAATAATGAAGATCAAGTTAATGATCCCATGGAAGTAGATGAAAATAATAACATAGTTCAAGATGAGGGGACAAATCAAATGATCCAAGACTTATTCGGTCATCTAGACGAGGATCATGGGGACAATAGTGATAGTATTTATGATGAAACTCTAATTGAAAAGGAAAATAAATGACTTTATAAAGGGTCAAGAGAAAATATTATCTCCCCTACATTGTTGTTGGTGAACTTAAAAGTTACAAATCATTTGTCGAACACTTGTATGACACAGATCCTAAGGTATGTAATATGTTTCATCACATCTACATAAAGGTTGAACTTTCCCCATTTGTTTTAGTGTTAATTAATGTGTAAAATAAAAATGCAATATTTACAATTACTATTATTTACATTAACTATTTATTTTTAATGTTTTAGATTGTTAGGTGAATTTTTGTTACCCTCGTCAAATATTTTTCCTTGCACATATCGAGATTTACATGCCATTATGAAAGACATTGGAATGGAGTATAAGAGTATAAATACATGTCCTGATGATCATATTATATATTATGGATAGCATGCATCGAAAAAAGAATGCCCAGTATGTGGTATCAGTAGATATCGAACCGACCAAGTAACCAAAATGGTCATTTGAAAGGTTCCTCGGCATATTCCCATAATTCCACATTTGCAACGACTGTTCAGGTGCCAAAGCATGGCACAGTTTATGGATTACAATGCACGAAAGAGAATTGAAGATGGCATTCTTCGAATGCCTGCAGATGGTTATGCATTTAAGGAAATTACTGCAAAATGGCCAGAATTTATAGATGAACCTTCTAATGTTAGGCTTTCATTGGCAACTGACGGTGTTAATCCATTTGGAGAGCTTCGGTCTATTTACTCAGTGTGGCCTATTTTTTTTATCAACAATAACATTCCTCCTTGGATGTCAATAAAGAGGGAGCACATAATGTTGACAATGATTATTCCAGGTATTTGTTTACATTAATTTTTCAAATCAAATTTTTTCATTTTTCTCTTTTTTTGCATAACATATTTTATTTATTTATTTACGTATATATGCATACCATGGTAGTAATTTTGTGTAATTTCAAACAATTAGGTAAGTACCAAGTTAAATATATGAATGTGTATATCGAGCCTCTTATCGAAGAGCTACTAAAGTTATGGGAGGGCATCACTATGTATGACACCTATAAACCAATTGGGCAGAAGAGATTTCAAAGTTGTGGAATACTTTTATGGACAATTCATGATGCTCTAGGACTAATACATTTTTGTGGTATGTAACATTCCATATTGCATGCTTGAATAAAGTATTCCAAGCCATCCCAACTTACATATTATCATCCCTAGATTCCCCCCAATCAGTCATAAAGAAAATAAGGAATCTGCAAAGAAACTTTCTATGGCATGGACACAACTCGAACAAACAATGGGCCCTAGTCAGCTAGGACAAAGTCTGCAAGCCCAAATATTCAGGTGGTATGGGCCTCCAGGACCCTGGTAAATTAAATAGCACCATGGGAGCAAGCATTTGGTGGAGATGGCTCAAAACTCCATTAGATATCTGGGCAAAAATATGGAAATGAAAATATGCCCCAAATATGCACCAAAGTCAGCTTATAAGAATGCAGGGGAAAAATCGAGCTCCAACATCTGGAAGGTGGCCTGGAAAAATCAATCACTCATACAGGAACATGCCTTCTGGGAAGTCCGCAATGGACAGAGTACCCTATTTCGGATGTATTCATGGCAAAAAATGCCACCCCTACGACTGGAAGAAAATCTACAATCCTACAAAAATTACATTCAAGATCTTGCCACTCTCAAAGTGGCAGGTCTATGGATAGAAACCCCCAGTAGCTCTCCCTGGCAAAGATGGAAATCTACTCATTAGGAACTCCAAGTGGCAATGAATTGTGACCTGCAGCACCGGAAACAAGCTACAACCCAAAGGAAAATCTAGAAAATAACAGACCAAGATATTCTCAAATGGGGATAAACACCTCATGGAGGCTTCACTCTCAAGGAGGGATACACTCTTCGGAAGAATTTCCATAACCTTCAGAAAGACAACATATGGATAACAATATGGAAATCAAAACTATGGCCCAAAATATCTACTTTCATCTAGCTTCTAATCTAGAACAAGATCTTAACCTGGAACAACCTCCAAAGATGAGGTTTCATTGGTCCCTCGATCTACCATCTTTTCCATCTCCAGGCAGAAACCATGGAGAACCTACTAAATAAATGCTTTCTTAGTGAGAACATCTGGAACTAGGCCACTGAGTTCATGAGAAGAACCGAATGAGTTAAAAACAACATCATAAGCACCATCAGGGATTGGGGCGTTGGCTCCTTCAAAATTCCTATCCTGAATAGAGCCTAGAAACTCTTACTAGGCTTCATAGTTTGACAACTATGGAAAGAGAGGAATAGAAGAATATTTCACTCCCAGCCTTCTCCTCCCACCATCCTATGGAATACAATCCACATGCATCTCTAGGAAACTCTCCAGCTACATTTATGGACCAAGGAAGACTTCCCCACTAACCCAGGTGATCTCTCTCTCCTCAAATCTTGGGGATTCTCGTATGCACACTCCACCCCTCCTCAGCGG
>JZKD02S1672906.1:98601-120865 GCA_000966675.3 Picea glauca
TATATCATGCATGTCATTTAAATAATCATTTTGGATATTAATAATTCACATTAATCCATCTCTTACAGGTCTTCAAAAAAAGGGTAAATTTGCATGTCCAGTTTGTGGTCCTAAGATGAAATGTCCTTGGTCAAAATGTTTAGGAAAGGAGGTGTTTGATGAGTATAGACACTTCCTCTCTAAGAACTATATGTATCGTACTATTGAAAAAGATCTTTTCAATGGGAAACAAGAGTCTAGACTAAAACCACAAAGAATGACACCTCGCATATGGAATTTGACATATGAAAAAATTAATCCTTGAGTTACGCATTTTGTTTATGTATCGTAAATGGAATCATTTTTTGAAATTTTATTTTAATTATTCATTTTATTTTACCACATTTGATAAATAGTATTCTGATTTTTTTTATGCTTCGTCAATGTAATCGTCGTGAAGGTAGTAATAATGGGCTTCCACGAGGAATGACATGTTATCCCACTCAATTCATGAGGTTGCCTTACTATAAGGACATAAAAATAGATCATTTATTTGATAGAATGCATATCGGGAAGAATGTGACAAAAACATTATGGCGAATCATAGATGGCAGGAGGGATAAAGAACAAATTGTCAAAATTTGTAATGACATTTAGGAAGCCAATCATGCAATGCAAACTACGATCCGATCAAATAATTATGGAGACCAAAATAACCTTCCATAGTTATTAACATAGCAATAAAGCAATGGTGTAAAAGAGGTCATTCAAAAAATTAAATTTCCCACAGGTTTTTGTTCAAACATAAAGAATATCTTAACGAAGAAAGGTGAATTTGGTGGGGTAAAAACACATGATTGGCATGCCTTCATTAAGGTAATTAATCATTTTAGTATTCATATTTATATATTGGTCGTATACATTTTTTGATATTTTTATTTTTTTCTCTAGTTTTGAACAAGTAACAATTTGTGTTTATTGTTACAGTATGTTCTACCTCTATCTCTCCCAAACAAATTTGACAACAACGTCAAACAAGTTATATATGATCTTGGAAAATACATGAGGTAAGTAGCTACAATATATATGCAAAAAAAAAAATCAATTTTTTGTTGTACTTAATGACATGTGTTTTACTTGTAATGTAATATGTATTTATATGTTTTGTTGAAACATGTTATTTTCTTGCGTCGCGTTGCAATTGAAAGAAATCCATGAAGATGATATAAAGTATTGGAAGAGATAAATTCCTCAGCTAATGTGTGGAATGCATAAGTATCTACCTCCAAAAATTTTCAATGCACAAGAACACTACCTCATACACCAAGTTGAGGAGATTGAAATGTGTGGACCTGTACACACAAGGTCAATGTCGATCATGGAGAGGCACTTGAAATCATTGAAGTCTTTGGTTGGATAAAGAGCATGTCCTAAGGGTTCTATGGTGGAGGGATATATGGTATATGAATCCATGGTGTATATTAGTCAGTATCTTCCTAAATTAGTAGTGCAATCTATGCATGCAGTGGATTGCATTTGGGATGCGAACTCCATCAAAAAATTTGAAAGGGGGCAATTGTTGGGGAAAGGTACAATGAAGAAAGTGAGAGGTAATTAAATTGTGGATATTATAATAAATATAATTTTTTCGTTTTTGGTGTATATGACCATACTCATTTAATATTTATTCTTTCATCATTTATTAATATTTACCATGGTTATAACTAATATTTAATATTGGTGAATTGAGATTTTTTGATCGGTCTGTTGCTCAAGATTGGGATGCACTACATTTATACATTGCAAAAAATCTTGACTGGATGAAGGTATGGATTGATAGATGTAAATAATGTCATGGAAGTAAGTTATCATGGAAAGAGTTGTCTGAATTGGTTAGAGAAACTCGCCGTAATGGAGATTCTGATGTTATGCAGAGGGAAATAGATTTAGCATATTGTTTGAAAGATGGAAAGGAAAGCAAATTCACCCATTTTATTGAGTTATTTTATATTATATTAGTGTGACTGTAGGTGTGTTTTTTTCATATTATACTTTCCAAGTTATATAAATTTGTTTATTATTAATTGAAAATGCATCTTTTACATGTTTGGCATATTGCAGTTGAAACACCACAAGTCTATGTGGTGCAGTGGTCGTAAATTTCGCATCAAACAATTGGATGAAACCAGCAAAACTTCTCATAGTGGGATAACTGCAGTATTCTAGGTCACTAATGTTTCCTCTAGGAGTGACAAACGTCCTCGACAATATGAAAATAGATACTATGGGTTTTTGAATGATATAATTGAGTGTGACTTTAATTCCTTCAAATTAATTTTGTTTGATGTCAAATGGTATAAGTTACGAATGCATGAACATAATGAGAAAAGAACCATTATTCAACATGCCAACACATTTCCGATGATTAAAAAAACAGTTTTTGAAAAAACAAATAAACGCTATGTTTTTCCAAGTCAATGTGAACAAGTCTTTTACTCAAAGGTTTCAGGTAAGAGGGATTGGTCATTTGTTGTTAGATATGATCCAAGAGGAAGGCCAGTAAAGTATATTATAGATGAAGAAGATGATATTTAAGAATAAGATGATGTAGATCTAGAGCAGAAGAATATGGGTCAACATATGAACAAGACGAAGAAGATGAACCAGGAATAGGAGACAATGCGCTAGTTCTTGATGATGATATCGATGAATATATGCTCAAAAATGAAATTGATGATGATGATGATATCATCAATCCTTTCAACATTGTTTATGAATTGGATGTTGATACAGATGTCAAGTTGGATGATCAAGAAGAAGATAAATAAGAAGGATGATACAAATGTTGCGTTGGTCGATGAGGTACGTAACTAGATATTTTAATTTGTATGGATTATTCTCTTTAAATAATTTTTATGTGGGTTAATTACATGTTTTTAAGTTTTATTTCATTTTTTTTGGTAGTTTCTATGCATGATTACTATATTTCTTTTGTTTTATTTCTATTTTATAGATTGGGTATTGGGGAATTGAGAGTGATGTGTGTGGGTGGGGTGGGGGGTGGGGCCATATGAACTTCCACCTTCACGTTGTTGGCCTTGTTTAGTAGAGAATAAATTATTCTCAAAACCAAGAGAAGTTCATTCATTCATATTTATACTCAAAGATCATTCATAGACCCACTCTATATACTGTCTCATCTCGTCCTCGTTTTGTTTTAATTTTCTGATCGGTCAAATTTTAAAGGAAACAACTATTAAAAGACATTGTACTAGTGCTAGAGTACATGATGGGAAACAATGACCTGTGAATTGGGCCAACGTTGAATTTTTTTCATAATGTTTTTGTATGCACCGAACTTTGACATGGATACTCTATTCACATTTGACATGCACTGAAATTTGACATGGATAGTATGTTCCATGTCAAATTTCAAGATAGTTCTGACAACAATTCTATAGAAGGGAAGTTCCATGTCAAATTTGAAGATAGAAGGGAATGACGAATGATGACAATGAGAGCTACAACATGATGAACATTGATGCAAATGTGGACAATCTCAAAGGTTATGTGTGGAAATCATACATCCATGAGTCTTGAAACCGTCCCATACCGTCAAGGTATGTGTCTAGTCTAACCGTGTCAAATTTCGATGCATACAAGCACATATTGAAGAAATTTCAATGTTGTCCCCATTCACTGCTCACTATGCAAGGTCGATGCATGAAATTTGTGGTGGGTGAATTGAAGCTTCTGCGACATTAACTCGAATTGGTAATTCAATAATCAAACCCTCCTTAAGTATTATGTGGAGACATCAAACATCCTTAAGTATTGTGATGGGTGTTATGAGATCCTTAAGTATTATGCGGGTTCAGTGGAAGAAATTTGTAATGGGTGTATTGGAAGTTCCATGTCAAATTTCAAGATAGTTTCGACAATGATTCTATAGAAGGGAATGATGAATGATGAAAATGAGAGGTGCAGCATGATGAACGTTGATGAAAATGTGGACGATCTCAAAGATTATGTGGGGACATCATACATCCTTGAGTCTTGAAACCCTCCCATACCGTCAAGGCATGTGTCTAGTCTAACCATGTCAAATGTCAATGCATACAGACACATATTGAAGAAATTTCAATGTTGGCCCCATTCACTGCTCACTATGCGGGGTCGATGCATGACATTTGTTGTGGGTGAAATGAAGCTTTTGCGACATCAAATCGACTTGGAAATTCAATAATCAAACCCTCCTTAAGTATTATGCAGGGACATCAGACATCCTTAAGTATCAAAACCCTCACATACCTTCAAGGCAACTATCTAGTCTAAACATGTCAAATTTTGACGCATACGGGAACATATTGAAAATGCTCACTGTATGGGTTTGGTGGAAGAAATTTGCGACAGCTGTATTGGAAGTTTCATGTAAAATTTCAAGATAGTTCTGATAACGACTCTATAGAAGGGAATGACATATGATGACAATGAGAGGTGTAATATTATGAACGTTGATGAAAATGTGGACGATCTCAAAGATTATGTGGGGATATCATACATCCTTGAGTATTGAAACCATCCCATACTGTCAAGGCATGTGTCTATTCTAACCATGTCAAATTGTGATCCATATAGGCACATATTGAAGAAATTTAAACATTGGCCCCATTCATTGCTCACTATGCGGGGTCGGTGCATGGCATTTATGGTGGGTGAATTGAAGCTTCTGCGACATCAACTCGACTTGGTAATTAAATAATCAAACCCTCATTAAGTATTATGCGAAGACATAAAACATCCTTAAGTATCGTGATGGGTGTTATGAGATCCTTAAGTATTATGTGGGTTCGGTGGAAGAAATTTGTGATGGGTGTATTGGAAGTTACATGTCAAATTTCAAGATAGTTCTGACAATGATTCTATAGAAGGGAATGACGAATGATGATAATGAGGGGTGCAACATGATGAATGTTGATGCAAATGTGGATGATCTCAAATATTATGTGGGGACATCATACATCCTTGAGTCTTGAAACCATCCCATACTGTCAAGTCATGTGTCTAGTCTAACCATGTCAAATTTTGATGAATACAGCAACATATTGAAGAAATTTCAATGTTGGCCCCATTCACTGCTCATTATGTGAGGTTGGTGCATGACCTTTGTGGTGGGTGAATTGAAGCTTCTGAAACATCAAATTGACTTGGTAATTCAATAATCAAACCCTCCTTAAGTATTATACGAGGACATCAAACATCCTTAAGTATCGAAACCCTCCCATACCTTCAAGGAAACTATCTAGTCTAACCATGTCAAATTTCAACGCATACGAGAACAGATTGAAACAATTTCAACAAACTTGGCCCCATTCACTGCTCACTATGCGGGTTTGGTGGAATAAATTTGTGATGGGTGTATTGGAAGGTCCATGTCAAATTTCAAGATAGGCCTAACAACGATTCTATAGAAGGGAATGAAGAATGATGACAATGAGAAGTGTAGCATGATGAACATTGATGCAAATGTGGACGGTCTCAAAGTTTATGTGGGGAAATCATACATCCTTGAGTCTGGAAACCCACCCATACCATCAAGGCATGCGTCTAGTCTAACCATGTCAAATTTCAATGCATACAGGCACACATTGAAGAAATTTCAACGTTGGCCCCATTCATTGCTCACTATGCGGGGTCGGTGCATGACATTTGTGGTGGGTGAATTGAAGCTTATGTGACATCAACTCGACTTGGTAATTCAATAATCAAACCCACCTTAAGTATTATGTGGGGACATCAAACATCCTTAAGTATCATGATGGGTTTTATGACATCCTTAAGTATTATGCGGGTTCGGTGGAAGAAATTTGTGATGGGTGTATTGGAAGTTCCAGGTCAAATTTCAAGATAGTTCCAACAACGATTCTATAGAAGGGAATGTCTAATGATGACAATGAGAGGTGCAACATGATGAACGTTGATGCAAATGTGGATGATCTCAAAGATTATGTGGAGATATAATAAATCCTTGAGTCTTGAAACCCTCCCATACTGTGAAGTCATGTGTATAGTCTAATCATGTCAAATTTCGATGCATACAGGCACATATTGAAGAAATTTCAACATTGGCTCCATTCACTTCTCACTATGCAGGGTCGATGCATGACATTTGTGGTGGGTGAATTGAAGCTTCTGCGACATCAAATCGACTTGGAAATTCAATAATCCAACCCTCCTTAAGTATTATGAGGGGACATCAAACATCCTTAAGTATTGAAACCCTCCCATACCTTCAAGGCAACTATCTAGTCTAACCATGTCAAATTTCGACACATACAAGAACAGATTGAAAAAATTTCAACATTGGCCCCATTCACTACTCACTGTGCGAGTTCGGTGGAAGAAATTTGTGTTTGGTGTATTGCAAGGTCCATGTCAAATTTAAAGATATTTCCAACAACGATTATATAGGAAGGGAATGAAAAATGATGACAATGTGAGGTGCTTCATGAACGTTGATGCAAATGTGAACGATCTCAAATATTATGTGGGGACATCATACATCCTTGAGTCTTGAAACCCTCCCATACCGTCAAGCCATACTTCTACTCTAACCATGTAAAATTTTGATGCATACAAACACATATTGAATAAATTTCAACGTTGTCCCCATTCATTGCTCAATATGTGGGGTCGGTGCATGACATTTGTGGGGGGTGAATTTAAGCTTCTGCGACATCAACTTGACTTGGTAATTCAATAATAATAAAAAAGTGGCTAAATCCACTTTAACCAAGAGAATCAACAATAGAGCCACTTGAGTTAATGAATTCAATTTATTGATGGTTCATCCATTGTGGTTGCAAGCTAGGAATCGAACCTACTAGAAATTGGCATTGGCAAGAGGAATGAAATTATGATTATGTTCAAAATTATCTAGTTTATGTTGCTAATGTTACCCCTCATTTTACATGAGGCCTAAACTAGTATTTTTTCACTACTCTTGTGATTTTCATCACAAAGGTAGGTTTACAAGTTGATCTTTGGATGGCCTAGGGGTTTCATGGTTTTATGTCCTAGATCATGAAGGAAGATGCCCACTTATATTGGATGTTTCTTGCACTTACTTTTATGTTTATTATTGAGGACACCCACCTTTCTTGGAGCCTTATTGCACTTTATTTCATTATGATTCCTCATGTGGGTGTCATTGGGGGGCCTCAACAGTGACCTAGACATGGGCAATAGTGACCTGTGAATGGGGCCAATGTTGAATTTTTTTTCAAATTATTTATGTATGCACTGAAATTTGACATGGATAGACTATTCAGATGCCTTAATGATATGGGAGGTTTTCTGGACTCAAATTCAACTCACAATACACCCACTTGTTTTGGTTCTAGACTTACTAGACTTATATATTATCAATACATATTGAACCAATCAAGTAACAAAAAGGGTGCCTCGAAAGCTTCTTCGTCATATTCCCATAATTCCATGTTCGCAATGATTGTTCAGGTGTGAAAGCATAGCTCATTTTTTTGATACAATGCATATGCTAAGTGATTAGATACCCAAGAATCAATTGTTGGACCTATTATTAAAACTAGGCGATCTAATTAGGTGGTGGGTTCAATAGTGAAGAGTTTGATAAAGAGAAATACACAATAAAATATTTTGCAATATGATGTTTATAGGGAATACCTTTTAGATATTTCCTTACCTCCAAATTTACAATTTTCTTACAACACATCATTTAACCACACTCTCTTTCGTGCATGGGTCAATTTTAAACCATTTCTTACAATTGGATAACTTTTCCCCTTTTGTGGTAACAACTATGTAACGTCCCCCTCTAAAATCTTATGAGAATATCTATGATTTTTTATACTCATACATGGTTGTTCAAACAAGGTAGTCTTGAAGTTCTTTTAATTCGATATAACGTTACTCCCTTATTGAGTAGTATTTGAGGGTTGCAACATGTAGATATAACATATCAACATCCTTAAAGGATCCTCCTCTCATGGGAAGGTCACTCCCTTTAAGAATCTATTTTGCTTAGGTAAACCCTCAACATGGTCATCCTTTTACATTAAGAATGTTTCCTCCATGTGGATTATGGATAAATAAAAAATACCTCCAATCTTGGATCTCCAAATATTATGGATCTTTCCTAAAGGATATAATGTATGATTGACCCATGTTATAATTTTTTGCATTATATAATTTCTCATTGTGGAGATGACACTATGATAGCTCGTGCCAAAGGACCCTAGTTCATTGACGACATGGGACTCTTTATAAGGCCATGTACTCACATATGCACACATTTTTACCTTTTCTCACAATAACCACATCCTCATCATTGAACTTTTTCTTACCTTTCTTAGTGGATGGAATACTAGAGACCTTTTTCTTACCTTTCTTATTGGATGGAATACTAGAGAACTTTTTCTTACCTTTCTTAGTAGATGGAATACTAGAGACCTTTTTCTTACTTTTCTTAGTGCATGGAATACTAGAATACTAAAGATTGAGCTTTTTCTTACCTTTATTATGCAAGAGCTAGTCATCCAAAGTAGGAATGTATACATGAATGTTAATACTATACAATTATTACTTGTTGAAGTTCTTATATGACAATACAATCCAATTGAACCATTCCAAATTCTTGTGTAAGACTAGATTGGGATGTCCATGTTCAAATTCCCCATCTCATAGATCTCTCCTTCTAAAGTTCATTTTTAAGAAAAATTTAAGAATGTATCTACCCATATGTGAAATGTTAGAATGTCGTACTTTCCATGTCAAAATAGAGTCGCAAGAAAATTTTAATCCTCTGTAGATAAAATCATCCTAATACTAAGTTGTAAAAGTTGAAACCACCTTCTCCATTTATTCCCAAACTATTTGAATTAGTGCAAAAGAACCACCAATCCTGAAATCACTTGAAGCAACATTCACACCATTGAGGGTGAAAAGTCTATTTATTTTGGATCTAAATTTTCCTTTAACAATTATGTATTAGGTCAATCTTTTTTAAGGTTCGTCACCAATCATTGAACTCACTATCTACTTTCCTGAAATGCTTTCTCCATGCACAATATATTAGTTTATATGAGGCCTTTGCCTTTTTTAGGAAAGGAAAAGATGCTCCATGGAACCAATATTGACAATGCATGGTCCACCACATTTTTAGAGCATAAAAAACCTCTAAGCACTCAAGTTTCTATATGACTAATTTTGGAAGAAAAAAGAAACCAATAACCGTACATAATAAATGTGTCTTTCTTGAATATTGTTTATATAGCCATGATTTTACTAACAAAATGCATGTCTCTAAATAATGAACTATTAAGTTTTTGTTAAAAATTCAATATCCTAGCAACATGGGAAGGAACATAATGGGTTAGATGCGCATGACTCAATACTTTATTTTTTTAAATTCACTTTGAAAAGGCCCATGATATGGTCAAGTTTCCATTCATCTTGGTCATGCTTAAGGCCCTTGACTTTGTCCCCTTGTTCCCTAGAGCCATGGAAAATCTTCTTAGAAGCAATGATGTATCTCTCCATCAACAAGAAGAAGTAGGGCTAATCCATTATATTTGACAAGGATCTCTGTTGGCACTTGAAATTTATGTGATGATAATAGAAGCCTTGGCCTACTTGATCTTTCACATTATGGGTTAATGTTTTATTAAAGACGTCCCTCTCCCTAAACAAGGAATCAAGTAGTTTGTCACTGGGAATTTTGCTAATGATTTATTTCTCACCATTAGATAGGAATATAAATTAATGATCAATGTAATGGACTATATTTATGTATTTTATTTATCCTACGAGTCCAAAATTCAATGATCCAAAACTCAATGTCACAAACTAGGCCCTCAAGACCTTCCTAGTTGGATCACATATTGGGGTTGGATTTCTTAGGCCTCCTTTTATGTTTTAGGCATCCTCCAAATAGATGTGGTAGATTGTCATCTAAAGAGATAAAAGGAAAAAGAAAAATCGGCACACTGAGATAATCCCCATGGTTACAGTCATATTCCAAATATGCACTAAAATATTGGTTGTAACAGTATGTCTATGATTGATCCTCTCTTTCGGTTCCCTCAACTAGCCGGTTTCAGTACTTGTAGAAATCTATTTATATCATTTTTGGGGAAATTATGGAGGATGGTAAGAACTTCACAAAGTAAATTGGAATTTTGGTTGCATGTTGAGGGTCTATATGGAAATCCTCGTAATACACATCCAACCTCGAGGTTTCGTGTGCCAAATGGATGATTAGAGTACTATAATAAAACAAGGTCGCGAACTATTGACGGAATACAAAGTCTCATATTTGGTTTGTCTTTTAATGAACATTCCTTATGGTGGTCCTCCATCCTTTGCACGAAGGAAAAACCTTCATTGAGACAACCTAGTTCTCAACCCTAAGAGGCATTAACATGATTAGAGATTTTTTTTTCTCCGAGACTCAGGACAATATTATGTAATATAATATTATGTATAACATATATAATTTATAAATTACATATATTATATATTATATAAATTGTAATATATATATTATATTATATATAACTATAATAAAAAAAAAAACGAAAAAAAAAAATACCAAAAAAAAAACAAATAACAGAACATAAGTTTGAAAACAAAAAAAAAAACATATTTCAATGTCTCGCACGAGCTAGATAAAGGAGAAGGTTGAAGTCAGAGTAGAGAGAAGTTTTTAGGTTGCACGATATAGGAGGAGAAGGATGTTAGAGTAGAGAGGAGGTAGGTCACATGAAGAGGAGGGCACACAGAGGAGGTCAGGGGAGAGAGGAGGGAACATAGAGGAGGATAAGGATAAGGAGGTCGAGGGAAGAGAGGAGGGAATGTGAGGAGAAGGAGAAGAAGAGGGAGGTTTAGGAGAAGGATAAGGAGGTTGAGGGCAGAGAGGAGGGAACACGGAGAAGGAGAAGGAGGTTGACTAAAGAGAGGAGGGAACACGAGAAGAAGGCCGAGATCGAGGGCACACTGGATATAGGAGGAATATGGCACACCATTTTAAACTTGCACGTGAGGAGAAGGAGGTCGACAATCAATTCAACATGGTATTGTTTCTCTTCTTTTAAATTTTCTGGTATTTTTATCTTGAAACATTCTTAGAGCTTAATGTAAAGGCTTTGAGCCAAAACCTTAGGTCTATGAACCACTACCAAAATAAAGGGCACCCAACACCATTTATGAGGTAAAAAAAACAAACTACAATTCAATTCTATTATTTCAATCCTTAAAGATTATGCTCACCACCCCCATCAATATCTCTTTTGTGTGGAGTATATTAGGGCCAAAATCCACTCATGCAAATCAGAGTTAAAAAACTATAAATGAATTAAAATTCAACTTTAGGTTTGGCATGGTACTCATGTAGACAAAACCATGAAGGGAAAATATTGCATGATCATGCAGGCCCAAAATGCCTTATAGCACACAACTAAATTCTCCCTCAAATTTGAGATTCAAATTCCACCACTTGTCCTCTTGAAGCTTCCATGTTGTGATCGTCAATACCACATAGTTGAATATGATTAGTCCACACACCCATTAAGTCAACCCTGATATTGTTAGTGTGGCAGTATGACACTTTCTAGGATTTCCATATGCACCTATAGTCTCTATTTACTATTCATGTCAATGTTTTATCTTCACCCACTATGCATATGTGCCATCCTTGTCTCATATTGAATGAACACCATGTAGGGAAATATTGCACTTTTAATCATATTTCATCCCATTTGTATTCCATGTCTCATCCCTTCAATTCTACATGGTTTTTTCTTGGACCTAGAACATTATAGAATTCGATTTTTGTATGAGGTCAAGTTAGTGGGAAGTATTTCACAAATAGACAACATAAGAATATCACTTCACCCATTCTAGTATTGGACCAAAAATATCTTAAAACACATGTTTAAATCAAGTATTGGTGTTGGGGAAGGATCCATGCAACATTGAGGAACATAAGGGTTGATATCTACCTAGGCTCTTGAATCCGAAAACATTATGAAACACACTCATTCATTGTATCATCTTGAGCACCACCTCAATTTTTTTGTTTCATGTTCAATTGCTAAATTGAAAAATCACCATTTAGGTATGTATAATATTTTGATTATGTCCTCTAGATATTATGGATCTGTTAGTGTAGGTTTATGGTTCACCAATGGATAAATTCTAACATGAATGTATGGTTCAACATAACCATAAGAAAATGATGGTTCCTTTTCCATCCCCATGCTAACATATTCACCTCATGCCTTCAACGATGCCTTTCAACTAGAATCAATGGCACATTCCCTCACTAATGTCACCTCACAATTAATATTAGTGCCTTCAATGGTTCCTTTTCAAAATATTGATAATATCACCTCACCATCATCAATACCTTTGATGGTTCCTTTTAACATCATCACTTCATGTCTTCATTCATGTCACCTCGTGATAATTCCACCTCTAATTCCCTCACTAATTGTAGGTTGGCATTTCCAAATTTCACCCTCCCTCTTAATATTTGTTTCCTCTCACCTCTCTTTCCTTCACTATTTCAACCCTATGGTGTTAATATTAAGAGGGAATTTGAGGAAACAAGGCTTCATCATTTAGACCAAGGTGCAACAACATGGTTTTGAAGAAGTGAAGATTTTGAAGATATGCACTACACCTATGCTTACACTACTATATGTTTATCATCCTTTTGATATAGAAGATGATGCATATAACTATGGGATAGGTATTTTTCTGACACACCAATTTCATTCCATTGTGTTTTACTTAGAGACATTCAATGACGCAATCCACAACTTTTGAAGTTATGATAGAGAGATGTGCTCCATTGCTTAAGTAGTTCACTAGTGGAGACACTATG
Source organism: Picea glauca (assembly GCA_000966675.3). Taxonomy (NCBI): domain Eukaryota; kingdom Viridiplantae; phylum Streptophyta; class Pinopsida; order Pinales; family Pinaceae; genus Picea; species Picea glauca. The sequence continues at coordinate 111,506 of JZKD02S1672906.1, forward strand.
TATAGGGAAACTAAATTGTTATTCAATATAACCATAAGCCACTACAAACCTAGAGAAAAATTGAGAACATACCACATACGAAATGGAATTTATTATAGAAATTCCAATTGGTTATCAAACATTTACATTGTAGAGATAAAAAAAGTAGACTACTATTCGAGTCGACCACCAATAGCATTCACAATGGTTATTAACACAAAAAGGTGTGATATAGAACACTAGAAAGAGTTCTACAATACACACATAAATTTTGTGAAAGTTTATGCAACCATTCAATAAGGATGTCACACTACCTACACAAGACTTATTATTAATTCGGTTGATTTTCATATGAATAAAGATGTTTTGTATTGACTTGATAGGATGTGCTCACTTGCAAGTGAACCTAGGGATTTGTTGATTTGGTAATCTCATTTATTGAATTTGGTTGGGAATTTTGTCACATCAAATATAGTTGCAACTTTACAACAACATTTTTATTCTCCATGTATGAGGTATGATGTTGAGCACCACCTCAATTTTTTTGTTGCATGTTCGATTGCTAAACTGAGAAATCACCATGTAGGTATGCATAATGTTTTGATTATGTCCACTAGATATTATGGATCTGTCAGTGTAGGTTTATGGTTCGCCAATGGATACATTATAACATGAATGTATGGTATTTATCATTGATCTTAGTACATGTAAAGAAATATTACATCTTATTTAGAATTGTAGAACTACTAAATTGAAAATTGCATTTTGAAAAGCATATCATTTATTGGGAATTGAAGTTGGGACTTTGCATTGTGTTCATATTAATTTATTTTACTTTCTGAGTCATAACATCATTAGTTTCATGACCGCACATTTTTGAGTAAGCAAGGCCACTAAAAGTAACGCTTATCATTTAAAATTGATTAGTAGCGATTTTATTTTCTAGGGTACACAAACTAGCTTAGGATTTAGAGCCTTGGAATAGGATTTTGTGAGTAAACTTCTCCAAGGATATTAAATCAACATATGTGTCTGACTAAGGGAGTGGAGAAATCCATTGTATAATAGGTAATATTAGGAGGCTCCACTTACACTGGAGTTAAGAACGAGGTTGCGTGAGGTTGGTTGAAGGGATATCCCCCCGATACCTTCTTAGTATCAAATATATTTTTGGGGATCTATTCGTATATGGGGATCTTGCTAGTACCTTTACCTCTGTAAGAGGCGGTGCTTTTGAGGTTTCGGGCTTTGTTACCCTGCCCATATGGTGGATATGACTTACGACTATTCACCTATGCATCGATTATATTGTGGTTTCTTAGTTTCTTGACTTAGGTACCACATAGGTACTTGTAGAGATTATTATGTAGGTACCTTGGGTCAGATAAGGGTCGGACATCACACAACCTTTATGGAGGATTACCTCTTCGAGGGGATTTGACCGACTGGTTTTTAAGCCCATGAGGTTTCTTATAATTGATTTTGTTACCTCCGATATTTAGCAGAGGAGTCTCAGGCCCCTCTTGGGCGAGGCATACCTACTTTAGAGAGGGAGGCCCCTTTCAACCACTTTATCATGTTTTTGTGCATATTGGCCTTTTGTTTATTTTACTTTGGTGTGCTCTTTGATTACTAGTTGGCCTTAGGATTTTTTTTTTTTTTTATATCATGAGTCTTGAGTCATCGTGGAGCCAGACCAGCTTCCCCTTAGGTCTCGCCGCTTGTTACAGTTACCACTGCATTTTGAGTCTTTTCCCTCTAAAAGGCGTAAAGTTATCATACGTGGTACATACACCTCCACTCGTCATACTTGTGATCACTTGAGGATGAGTACTGAATTGACTCAAAAATATATTGGGAGTCCTTCAACTCCCATACCCACTATAGTCAATGATACTCCTTTGACACCTTCAACCACTATGTTTGTAGTGCCGGAGGTTCCTATCATCACACATGTGCGTGTGTTCTTGAGACTTGTGATCTTATCTCTTACTCAAATGCACAAGGACAAACTAAATGGGAACAAGCTATGCAAGATGAGATGAATCATCTTTTAAAGAATCATCTAGTATCATTAGCCTAAGGATGATAAGGGATACTTTTATGATGCTAGATAAGAAATTCCCTACTCAAAGTAGCTATAGTGGTGTTCAATAAGTTCCTACCTTGGTCATTGGTCAAATTCCTTGGGAAACCAGACCTTTTAATAAAATTTTCAAAAATAAATTTGGCTACATTATCAATCATAAAATCCTATGTAGGTGCAACTTTTTCCCATTTAGTGAGATAATCAGTTGTAGTAATGATATATCAAGCTTTAGAATTAGAGAGTAGGAGGTTTAATATATCCCACAAAGTGATCAATATCTCATTTCTCAAAAGGTTTTAGATCCCTTACTGGATTCAATGGCAGTTCATCTCTCATATAAGGTTTACCTACGTTTTGATAGACATCATAAGTTCTAACATACTCCTTAGATCCCTTAAATATGGTTGGCCACCTAAGACTAGCTTGGAAAATCCTGTGATCTATTACTTTTCCTCCAACATTCCCTCTTGCAAATCCTTGATGACATTCCCATAGAATATCATTCCTTTAATGATCTATCACACATATCTAAATAATACCATCAATCCCCAATTTTTATAATTGTTTTGCGATTAACTGATAATTTGCAGCTCTAACCACTAACTGATACTTTTGAGTTGTGGAATAATCTTCAGGAGAAACACCAGTAGTTAGAAACAAATTAGTCTCCTCTATATAGTTCAATATAGCCTCTACTTTTAATGGTTTGTATCTGGAACATTATCATCCAATGCACCACCTGGTTCTCTTGACTCGAGCCTAAAGAGGTGATCAATCCTTACAATGTGTTTACTAGGTTTAACCACAAATTCAAAGGAGAATTATTGAAAGAAGAGAAACCACCTACAAATATAACCCTCTAGAATAAGCTTATTTAACAAATATTTCAATGAAAATTGATTTGTATAAAAGCTAAAGCATCCTCCTAGAAGGTAGTGTCTTAACTTCTATAGAGAATAAACCATGGAAATTCCTTCACGCTATATGGTGATGTAGTTGTTCTCAACTTGTGAAATATTCTTAGTTGCAAAATATATAGGGTGATCTAAATTTCCTTCTCTTGGTTCCACAAGAACCACTCCTAATTCTATGAAAAAGCATCTACATGTACATGAAATTTTACATTAGAATTAGGAAACACCAAAATTATGGCACTTGCCATTTTTTGTTTGAGTATATTAAAAGTAGCTTCACATTCAAGGGTCCACAAGAATAGTTTATCTTTCTTCAATAACTTCTCTAGAGGCTTTGTTATCACTCTGTGATCGAGGCATAGTTGTAGATGAAACTTTTGTAGTAGATATTATGTACCAAAGTAGACTACATCTATTTAACATTATTTGGTGTAAGTATATTCATAATGACAATAATTAGGGAAGGGTCCACCAATACTCCTTCCTTGCAGACAATGTGTCCCAACAAAATGCCAAATGGTACATAGAATATGCACTTATTCAAATTTAGGGAGATCTAGAGCTTCCTACATTGATCAAAGATTAACTTCAACAACCCAATATGTTCCTTCAACAATTTATATACAATGCAATCATCCATTTATATCTCAAAAAACTTGTGAATAAAATCTCTAAAGGTTGTAATCACAACTTGAGAAAAGATACCTGGTCCATTCTTGAGCCCAAAAGTCATGGAATTATAACTAAAGGATCCTTATTTTCTAGTAAAGGTGGTCTTATTATTGTCTTGTTTTTCAATTCATACTTGATATTGTTAGAAATAATAGATGTTCTTGTTTAACCATAGAAAATATAGAAATATTGTCACCCAACCATAGGTCGAAGCCACCTCCGAGCACCTTAACCTTGACAGAGAATGATTCTAGAAGCAAACAAATAGCCAACCAAGGCTAATGCACCAAGAAAATATAACAAGACTGATCATAAATTCCAACCATAACCAATAGAAAGTCTGATCCTAAGTCGAGAATACAGATTGCAATAGATGTGGCTACAACTACTCCCCAAACTTGCACACTTGCCCAGTTTCTGCAGTGCGCACTTCTTCACTGCTATAATTTTGAGTTGTGTGTGTCAAATGAGATCTGGCTACCTGTATTTATATTGTTTTTCCTGAGCTGGTTGGGCCTACTTCTCATTCTGGAGGCTAAATACTTAATATTAAATATTTCCTTGAGCTGACTTGTCTTCTAGGGTTATGTTCAATGCCTTATGGTTTCTTCTTTCTTCCTGGAATATTCTATTCTTGGAAGGGTTACACATGGAGGTAAATACCTCTTGTAGATACCATAATATCAACACTCCCTCCTAGCTAGGGAGGTATTGAAGGCAATGGTCTTGAGCACAAACATACCATTCAATCAGTAGCATCATCATAGTCGTACAGGCTCTCTCATGATTAGATCATGAGCACCATTATCACTATCATCTGATAGCATCAACTGAAGCATCTCTAGAATCCATACTCCATCTGAGTAATTAGGCATGATGCTGAATAATTCACTCACTCCACAGAGTGATACAAGGACCATTCTTCTAATATAGACATACGTCCTAGAAGAATGATTGTCTCAACAGAGCTAAAAGCTATGCCATGGACTACAGAGACCATTCCTATAGGAATTCCAATCTTGGACTATTTTCTAATCGAGTCATATGTACCATATAGATTTGTATCAACCTATATACCTTATAAAATATCGGTCCTGAACCATTTTCCTAATCGGGACACAAACTGTTCCTTAGGAAAATACTAGTCCATGTCATGTCAACAAACTATCAACCTGGACCATTCTCCACAAAGAGAATACCTATCCACCAACAATCTTTTATATTTGGACCATTCTATGCCTAGAGAATGTCTGTCCACAAGCACACTGACTATCCATCTAGATGATAATCATTTTCAACACTTCTGATAGTCTACATGGAAATCATAACAATGTCATTCAATAGAACATAACTGTGTATATCTGTAGTAGTACATAACTACTATCCAATGGTACACAACCACACCAAGTAGTAAAGGACTACTCAATCAATGATACATAGTCACAACCAATGGAACAAATCCACCACATTAGCATCCATCTATTGTTTAGAGACATACAATCTCCATAGTGATCATATCATCTAATATCAACATGCACAGAAAAAAAATTCATGATATAAACTTAGTCATCTGGGCCATTCTTTCACTCACATCTATGAGATATGGAAGAGCATTTTCCCTCATAAAGTAAAACATTAGCGATGATCTATCTGGACTATTCTTCTCAAGCATAGAAGAATAACTATCCTGATTTCTAATCCTGGACCATTCACCTAACTGGGCCATTCCTCCGACGCTAAACAAAGTGCAACTTGGAGAGAATGAGTCTACCCTAGGGAATGTCTATCCCTGATTGTTGAACCTGTACCTATCACCTAAATGGACCATTCCTCTAGAACTAAACAAAGTGAAACCTGGAGAGAATGAGCATGCTCTAGGGAATGATTGTCTAGACCATTTCCTAAGGAAATGATTGTCCTTCCTCAACCTCCAAAACGGACCATTCTTAGAAACTACTGACAATTGTGAACTTCGAAAGAATGACTACCCAACGAGGCAGACCATTCTACTTGACCACTACTGAGAGTGACTTCCAAGAATAAATATTTTCCTATACCATTCCCCCACACTAGCCACAAGGGGAATCAATGTCTATGGTACATCAACAATCTATCGAACCATTTTCATTACGAAAATGACTGTCCGATCTAGACCATTTTCTGAACTGGAAAATGCATGTCTGTCAGAAATCTCAAACCACTTTCCGAACTAGAAAGGAACTGCTCATCCTGAACCATTTTTTGAAATGAAAATTGATTGTCCATAAATCAATAACACATCAGTTCTCCCTCCAAACCTGGGAGTAATATTTTCCTTTTTCAATAAGGAAGTCGTCTCCATGATCTCCATCTTGCTTTTTGAGTACACAAACTTTTTCCATCTTGGACAGAGGCTTTACCAAGATATATGCTATATGCTCATTTGTGGAGATATATATTGGAGAACCACTTCTCATTTCTGGACTTCATCACAGAGAATGCAATGCTTGATCTCAATGTAATTCGGTCTGTATGGAACATTGGTTTTCTCTGAAGGCTTCATATAGCTCTTTATCATTACAATATATCATGGTTGAATTCAACACTGTTGTTTCTTGCTAGCTCATGACATCGTGGCAAGGCTCAAACTAAAACATATCCAAGTGGCACTTCTTCTTTCATCATGAGAGTTTGTCATGGATTAGAAATCCATCATCCTGAACTTCTGAGTAACCATTCTGATCTCTGTCATAGAAATTTTTCACCACACTTCTGCTGTGCATGAGAGGCTTTGCACCAAGTTGTCTGAATCCATACAAGATATTCTTCCATCTGCATACAAGGGTCTCTTTCTGGTATACCTCAAAACCTTGAGGTTGATATACATACGCTTCTTGTTCAATTACGTTGGAGAACAGTCTTTTCATTCATATGATGTAAACTCGAACCCATGGATATTGCAGAAGATATAATGGCTCAGGTAGAGGTATGTCTGGCTAATGGAACAAGTTATCATCATAGTATTCTCCCTCCATTTGGGAGAACCTCTAGTTTTGAATCTCATGATGCTTCCATTCATAAGTCTTTCATACATTGTTCTTCATCACAACTTCCATTTATTCTTCTTGATTGCTTCTAGTGGGTTAAAACCAAGCTGGTAGTCTTGTGATTCTCGATATAATGACTCGTTGTTGTGGATTTTATTTCTCTCTTGGAATCTTCATGTTCTTCCTCATATTTCTCTTTATCTCTTAGGTCCATGGAGTTTTCTATAGATTCCATTCCCTGAAGATCCGGACTTCTCCCATTCATCATAGGATCATGGATGTGGATGGACAACCAGGGATACTTTAAGGCTTCGTTTTGAATAAGACTTCTTCTAAAGTCAAATTGAACACATGATGATTTTCATGGTTGCTACCATTGATGGGAACATGGATACATACTTCATAATCCTCAATGGATCATATTATTTAGGATTATCTCCCTCCTAATCCTTTATTCATGCATGAATGCATGCTCTTCTTTTAGAATTATATAATCGGCTCCCTCCATCTAGGAGAGTCCATGCTTTCATCTGCATCCTTATTTCCTTCTACAAAGTGTCACAAGTATTTTTTTAATTTCTTTTTGATTGCTGACTTATTTATCTTTTTAATTCTTCCATGTTTCTTCAAGTTTGATTCTGATTTTGGCTTATCTTGCAGTTGTTTCTTATGTTAATAGCTTGCACAAGAATTGTTACCAAGAATTGTCAATGTACTTCATCTTTTCATGTGTATTGCTTGACTTATATTCATCATGATGGAAAAACTTATCTTGTTATTCTTCCATAGGTATTGTTTCTATTATAACATCTTATCTTCTAAGAAATATATATGCAAGATATGTACAAAAAATATTTAAACATGGTATGTACAAGAATTATGAAGAATATTGTTACCTTGTCTTAGAAGAAGAAGTTTGTTTTATCCTTCTTGGTCTTCTTTGAGGGTTCCCTTTATTCGAAAACTAATGCTTTGTGTGTTTCCTTCATTTTCTTTAACTCAAGACAATGATTCTTGTAGTGACAATATTTTTGACAGTTGAAGAATTGTATTTTTGACATATTTTTCTCTTGATTTGGTTTCTTCCTTGAGCCAAACTTCTTTTTATTCCTAAAATTCTTGAACCTTGATGTAAAGTCTTGATAATCGTATTTCTTTTAGGGTTTCTATTTTGCACTAATCCTTGATTCTTCTTGTGCATAACAAGTTCAAAGTTCTTCAAATGTGGGGATACTCCTTTCTTGTGTTCATGCTTGCAGAAAATGCATCCCATGTCTTGGGAAGACCATTGAGTACTATATTTACCAGTTCGTTATCTGAAATGATTTCTTCAATAGCTTGTAGTTGATCTCTTAACTAAGAGATTCTCACAAGGTATGATGTTGTATTGTCATCATCATTCATTTTCATGTCACGAAGCTCATTCTTCAGACTGATTACTTGTCCAATGTTTTTTACTGAGAAGAGGTTTGTTAGGGCATCGTACATCTTCTTAGATGAGTCAATATGGGATATGTAGGGTATCAAGTGGTATTTTATAGAGTCCACTATGATACTCATGACATTTATGTCATTGTATTTGAACTTCTCCATAACTGCAACATTCTGAGGTTCCTTCTCTTTTCCTTCTTCAAACTGTGGTTCTGCGATATTTCCTTTCACGATATCCAACACTTTATTCTTGGCAAGGATGAGGTCAATCCTTGTCTTCCACGCTTTGAAGTTAGAAGCCCCTTATAACGTGTTTTCTAACTTCATAGAGTAAGTCATAATTGCTTTGACTTGGTCAACCTTTGACCAAAAACTCAAACTTGACATCTTAGCTTGCTGAGAGTACTAGGAGGTGCGCTAGGCTAGTAGGCACTAGGCTATCTAGAAATTAGGTCAATCTCTTCACTTAAGGTGCCTCAACAAGAGGGTTAGGGTTTCGTTGTTGTAGCAAAAACTGGATGCAACTGCAACTGCAACTGAGATAATCCTCCCAATCTATCTTCCAATAGTTAGACTATTCGAAGATAGTGTGGGCCCATAACCTGTTAGAAATAATAGATTTTCTCATTTAACCATATACAATATAGCAATATTGTCACCCAACCATAGGCCAAAGCCACCCCTGAGCACCTTAACCTTGACAGCAAATGATTCCAGAAGAAAACCAATATCCAACCAGGGATAATGCACCAAGCAAAGATAACCAAGAATTATCAGAAAGTCCAACCATAACCAATAGAAATTCTAAGTCTAAACTGAGAATACAGATTTCAGTAGTTGTAGCTACAACTACTCCCCAGACTTGCGCACTTGCCCAGTTTCTGCAGTGTGCACTTCTTCACTGCTGTAATTTCGAGCTATGTGTGTGAAATGAGATCTCGATACCTGTGTTTATATTTTTTTCCTGAGTTTTATGGGCCGAATTCTCATTCTGGAGGCTAAATACTTAATATTAAATATTTCCTAGAGCCGACTTGTCTTCTAGGGTTATGTTCAATCCTTTAGGGTTTCTTCTTTCTTCATGAAATATTCTATTCTTGTCAGGGTTACTGTTAAGAACCAAACATCAATATTGCATAGAAAAACCTCAGGAAAAGTACTCAACGCCTTAAAAAAGAGATAATTTCAGATAATAAGCCTCTTCGAGGGGGCAACCTCCTTTTACCCCACTTAAATGTTCAAGTACAAG
>JZKD02S1672906.1:125484-140954 GCA_000966675.3 Picea glauca
TCAAAATGAAAATGTCTCCTTGGTATATATAGGAGACTAGGAGGTATAATTACAACTAATGGCCTAAAGCCGACATAAATAAAATACCATTACTAATATAATATGCCCCAATTAATGGGTAATGAGCCAATATTAGGGCTTAACAGTTACACATGGAGGTAAATACCTCTCGCGGCTACCACAATATCAACAGATATATCTTGAAAATAAATATATAAAGGAATAATCCTCTTTTCCTACAACTTGATCAATCACCTCATCACTAAAAGGAGTGGGAAAAGTATCATACACAAGTAGAGTTTAAGCTTCTAAATTCCACACAAGCCTTAATGTCATGAAGTCCTTATTTCTATTAATAACAATAGTAATGATCTAATTGGATTCATATACTCGGAATATTAATCGGATTTACAATATTATGTCAAATTCTTTATCTACCTTCTCCTTAACCCCGGGATTAAGATGATATATTTGATGGTTAACAGGATTATCATCTTACCACAACTCTATCCTCATCTCCACAAACTCTTCTTGAATCCATTTCATCTCAGTAAAAATCTACATAAACAATTTGTTGTTTTCTTTCAATAGGGCCTAAATATTAGACATGGTCTTCTCATCCTTTTAATCTCCTTAGAAGCCATTTTACGCCATCATTCACTTCCAATATTGACTTTATGCAACTTCAAATTCTAGTGATATATCATACTATTAACATCATTATTAAATCAATGAGATCCTTTACATGGAGATGTCTTCATCCGTATTTTTGTGTAAAAAGTTCAATTAAAAATTATGCTGAAAGTGTAAATTAGAAACTTAGTCTCTTGAACTTCATAATTTGAGTACCAAGTACATGGAGATGTCTTCATCTATATTTTAGGATTTATAGGTGAATTATCAAATTGTGTTTCTTAATTTGAATACCAAGTACACGGTGTCACTAGCTAGCTACACTAGAAAGAAACCACAAAGAAATATATGGTGAGAATGGCATCCATAGGTCCCAACATTTCATTGAGAAGTGACCAATTATCTCTGTCTTTGAGATCAAATGCGATAAGAAGGGAGTGATTGGCGTGGTACCAATTCAGTGGTGTGTAGTATATGATTTTATCCCATTGTAAAAACACTTCAAGTTCTTAGTAGATTTCCTTGAACGCTTAGGTTTTCCATCGATGATTTTGTTTCCCTTTAGTTTCTGATTTCCTTTGTCCTTACTCTTTAATGTAAAGTCACTTTTGGATGCTTTTCTATTGCTTATAAACTATTTATTGAATATGTAATATGTCTTCTTTTAATAATTGTCTACACAACTTAAATTTAATGTTAGTAATCTCCTTGGTGACATTTAAAGTTTCAACAAAATTTTCAAAAGGAGATAAAATCTTCAAGGTAATCACTACCAATTCTTGGACTTGTAGCAACTTATCATTTTTTATGGACAACTTTATTAACATCATCACCTCTCTATTCTTCGGGTGAAATAATTCTTTCCCATTCTCATCATCAAATTTTGTCCTACCCTTTCCTATGACCAATCCTAATAATCCATTGCATTGGAATCCGATAATCATACGTTGCTTCTAGACATTGAAATTGTGACCATTGGACTTCTTACTAGCATTCAACAATATATACAATAAATGCACTAGTTTTTCTCAACAAATAAATGTCAAGCACCAATGGAATAATTTAACTAATCCCAAGAAATAAAAATTCACCTCCAAAACTTAGTTGTGTAGACACATTGTTATACCACCCAACACTATACCTGAGGATGCCACATTGGCATCAATCCAACACCACCATTATCTTGTTGGGTTCTAGTAGAAAAAAAAATTGTTTAATTGACTCTAGAAAACAATTGTTTATGTAAAAAGTTCAATTAAAAATTCTGTTGAAATTCTAAATTAGAGACTTAGTGTCTTGAACTTCAGAAATTTTACCTTTTTCCTAGAGTTTCCCAGATATAGTCCATGAGATTTACATCCTTAGGGCTGATATGAAATATAATAAAACAATAGAAATAGTAGATGATATTTCACTTCTTAACAACCCTAATCCACTAGGAAATTTAAGAGAAAAGATATCAAGCTTATGCCACAAGTTTCAACATTCTAGGGAAATCTTATCATGCATAAACTAGACCTGAAAGTCACTTTCTGTCATTGATGGTGTTATAGGACATACAAGAAAACAAGTATTTTTCAGATCTATGTTCATTGAGCGAGGGGAGTTTAGGTAGAATAGAGGAAAGTGAGACATCTAGTAGGTCTAACAGATGGAGATCAACTAGAGGTGAGAAGATCAGAAGAAAATTACATAGACGCATGGAATTTTTTCTTGCAAAAGGGGGATCATTTTCTTATGATCATGAGAGCATAGACGACATCGAGGTTCTCTTGAGGTACAAACATATAGTGAAACGATGAGTACCCAAAGATATTCCTAAAATAAACATTGATTTTTGTGTAAACGAAAGGATATACTAGATTGCTCCATCGTCATTGCATGGTTTGGGGCTATTTTACATGGATGGCATAAATCTCTGTTGTGACGGATTAACAGAATTTATGGAGTATGTTGGACCCTGTTGTATCTACAAAGATTGGATATGAATAGTCCAATATACAAAAAGTATGCGAAGATATGGCTTGGCTGCAAATTATATACAGCTAAAAGACAATGATCAAAATAAAGGAGCAACTATCTATATTGACAGAAGGCCAAAAGAAACAGGGAATATTGCAGGGTTTATAAACAATACATGACCCACGACCACAAATAAGAGACCCAATTGTGTATTTTAGGGGCGTGAAGGAAACCATGTATTCGTATGTGCAATAACATCAAAAGTTGTAGGGGAAGAGTTATTGATTGATTACAATTTGAATCGAATACTAATTTACCCAACCTGTAAGCAATGACTCTTATATTTTATGATTTTCATTATGTTCTTTACAATGTTAATCCATTTGGAGATCTTCGTTTTTTTTCCTCAGTGTGTCCTATTTTTTTTATCAACAATAACATTCCTCCTTGGATGTCAATAAAGAGGGAGGATTTCTCATGCATTTGAATTTATTTCTCATGATAATGATCACGGTTCTAATTTTACTATAATGTGGCAGGATGATCATGGTAAATCAAAAGAGGCCTCGGAACATGACGATGATGATTATTCACTCGGTGAAAGGGATTTGTATGAATCCCCCGACCCTATGGTTTTAATTATAAAAAATATCAATAAAGCAAACAAGGAACTAGCTCATTTTTTAGATATTCTAGATCAAACTCATGAGGTAGAAGAAAAGATCAAAGAATTTATGACAAGGCTTAATACATATAATGTAATAACCATAATTTCAAGTGGTTTTATTTTTATGTCATAAGATCAATTATGAAAGCTTGATTTTTAACTTTTATATTATCTAAATGAAAAAAATGTTTTTTTTTTTCTTATATAGAGATTTTTGGATCCCATTGACACTGACATGCATGGTGTCGATAGTAGTGGCATTGCATAGACACCGCAATTTCCTGACGCAAGACCTCATATATCTTCTAGGATGCTACTATTTAGATATCCACCTTCCACACCATTAGGTGGGAGCCACAACACACACATTGAAGAAGCGGCAACACAGGTAGGCTATGGAGGTGGTGACAGAGATGAGGCCGATGATTTGACAAACTATATGGTTGATTTTCCTAAATTAATACGTGTGACCAGAACAGGGAACCTTAAGGTCACATTTATGGTCAACGATAAAGGGCTTCCATTAAAGCAAGTTAAAGTCCTAGGTAATTTTTAAAATTTTAATTGTTTCATGTTCTCTACGAAGACAAATATAAATCATCTAAATTATTATTTTTAAATTAATAATCATTTAATCATTTTGTGTATAGGGAACAACGATTTTTATAGGTCCTTGGAGAATAAGGCATTGCTGATTTTTGGGCCCACCATACAGAGAGAGGTGGAATTCCCAGATTTTCAACCTCGAAAAAGAATTGATGGATTATCTCGAAAGCCTTTTTGGTGTAGACACATTTAATAAGACCTTGGTCACCGCCACTGCTGGCCAATATTTAAAATATACATGAGAAACATATAGGAAGCACTTGAAACAAAATGATAGGTACGAGCATCCTCTGATGATTCCAGAGAGCATTGGCAGGCCCTCATTGAGGACGCAAAAGAGAAGAAATTGACAGATGAAGGAAAAACACCCTCTGGTCCCAGAAGGTAAATTATAATTTCAATTCAATACCTTCAATTTGTTTTGATGTACATAAAATTGTGGTATATATTAACATACTTGAAACTTTTGATGATAGGTTGACTGAAACGTCAAAGGAAACAAAAGAAAGGCTTTCCAAATGTGGCCAGCATAGGCTAGGCCAAGGTGGCTACTTGAAGTTGTAGTCACGAATTGTAAGTACCTAAATATCTTATTTGTATTGCCTTAAAATCTTTAGGTAATTGCAGCGGATAACATTAAAAATACATACTCTTATGCAATGCAGGGTGACGATTTTGGTACTAAAACCACGGAGGAATACCTACAACTTGGTTACAAGTATGACTATAAAGTTGTAGTTGAACATCGAAAAAGCTTGCAGCAGATACCAAGAACCACTTTGCAGGATAAGATAAATAAAATTCAATCCACATTAACCTTTATTATTAATATAATACAATCATGTTGGATATTATTAATATTTACAACTTTGTTTTAATCAGGGGAGCAACATTGTCAACGAACACACTAGTATTGGAGAGCAGTGTGTTGATAGTAGTTTGCAACCAAAAGATGGTTCTCCCATGCAGTCCAAATTTTCCACGAGGGTGATGCCCCATGATGGTGCTACGACCGAGATGGAACATGACGGTAATATGGTTGTATTTTAATCATATACTTAATAATTTCATAGTTATACATTTTGTACTTCTATTTTTTTTTGCTTATACATTTATGATTGTCCTTATAAAATTTGTGGTCTCAATGGCAGAGAATGTTGTACTTGAGGCTCGTACGGTTGAAGAGGATCACGTGGGGGCAACCATTCCAATGGTGTCATCCAGTGCACTAGGTAAATAATGACATTGCATGTGTTTTTTTAATATTACTGAACTAGTTCAATGATATTTAAAAATTGGCCATCTAAATTTTGTATTTTTTTCTTTTGTAGGTGATGCCTCATCACATTGGTCTTCATTACCCCGTGAGTACCTCGTGACTAGGAGTGCTCTGTGTGAGAGGACACAATCACAATAATATTTTGAAGAGACCCCAGATAATGAAGGCATAGATAATGATGATATGATTAGGAACTATAGTGCTAAGAAGAAGAGGCCGGCTAAAAGTACTAAATGATGGTGTACATGAATATATTAATAATTATTTAATATAAAATCTATTTTCACCATATTCCTCTTTCCCACAGCCTTACATTAAAGACCATTTTCATGATTACATATGAGTTTATACCTATTATTTTCCAAAGCATTAATTTTAGTATATTGAGTGAGTTTATGATTAAATATTGGAAAAATAACATGTTTTCACTTATATATCAAAGTGGGATAAGTTCTATGATGTTTACAGGTACATTTTAATACTCCAACCAAGACATATGATGGAATAGAATAAAGCCTCTTTTCACATCAATTTCCATTCTCTAGTTTTTAGATGTAAAGTGCTTTAGTGTAGTGTATGATGTTCTAGAATAATTGTTACTTTTCTCTTGGAATAATTGTTACTTTTCTCTTGGAATAATTGTTACTTTTCTCTTAGGATAATTGAGCTCACTCCAAATGGATGAAGGAAACATTTTATTTCATTGTAAACTGTTTTGAATATTGGTATGTATATATGTTTGTTTTTGCTATAAATATTTCAATAGATTTATATGTTGGGTATTGGGGAATTGAGAGTGATGTGAGGGGAGGGGAGGGACCATAAGAGATTCCGCCTTCAAGTGGTTGTCCCTATTCAGTAGAGAATAATTTATTTGAGTCGTTTAATCTTGGAGCAAACCTCCCTCGATCCAACGGAGCAACAACAAAGTCAATGTTGACTATGTTGCTCCTACTTCAAATCAAGGGAGGCAGTTTGATCAAATATTAGATGTGTGGCTCCAACAAATTATTCTCAAAAATAAGAGGAGCTCATTCATGTATGTTCTGACACTCTCGTAAAAATGCATCTTAGAGTAAATAATGTGCTACAAATATGACTTGTATTGTTTTTTTATATATTTATGGAGGTTGAATGATTTTGGAAAATGTTTTAAGATCTTTCTTCGTCGATTGAGGGAAGCTCAAGACTAACATAGGGTCATATAGCTGAAGAGAAACACGTGGGGTCAACCATTCCAACTATATTGTCAACCAGTTCATCAGATCAGGTGTGATTTCTCCTTTTAGCATAGTTTATATAGCCATCAATTATAGTTATGTTTAATGTTTTATGAATTGTTATGTTCGATTTCTAAATTGAAAAATCACCATTAAGGTATGTATAATATTTTGATTATGTCCTCTAGATATTATGGATCTGTCAGTGTAGGTTTATGGTTCACCAATGGATAAAATCTAACATGAATGTATGGTTCACCACATCCATAAGAAAATGGTGGATCCTTTTCCATCCCCGTGCTAACATATTCATATCATGCCTTCAACAGTTCCTTTCAGCTAGAATCAATGGCACATGCCCTCACTAATGTCACCTTACAATTCCTAGTAGGAACATGCACGGTGGGAATTCCTGCTGTGCATAAATGACCAACTCAGTCAAGTCACGGGAGCACGTGCACACTCTTAATGCAACATATATAGAATTTAATATACACCATACCTATTTATGAATAAATATGTATAGGGGTATGGGAACAACTAATGCCTAAGGGGTTAGGATTGAAATTGTTTTCAAGGATAGAGAAATGGTTAGAGCACCAAGATGTGGGTGATGTGGGTGCAAGGGTTGTACACAAGGTATATGCATAGTGCACTCATGGCTCGAGTTAATATTCAGTTAAGGATTGAGTATAAGTTATTCATAGGCTTAGATGGAGCTAGGGGGGTCTATGTCATGGTCTACATCAATCTCTAGGTCAATGTATAGATCTACATATATCTTTATGTGGTGGTTTAGGTGATGGTCTACATCAAGCTCTGGGTCCGGTGACAAGATATTTGGAGGAATGGAACCTACTGAAATGAACATTATGACCGTTTGGAGGCTTAGAGATTATGAGATTGCAGTGCACCCAAATTGAAAGGACCGTTTGGAAGCGGAGAGATAGTGATATTTCAATGAATTGTTTGGAGGCCCAGACATCATGAGATTGTAGTACACACGAGTTGAAATGACCGTTTGAGGCAGAAAGATGTGAGATTGCAGTGTACCCTTTGGAGTGTCGGATCAGATCAGATCATGATTAGGGTTATATTCTATATTTTCTGGGAAGGGATGGAGATCAGAAAATGTGCTACAAAGAGAACATCATTTGCATTCATTTCACACAAACATCAAATTCCACTTATTAATTTCAAATTGGTTTTCATATAGGAAGTCAAATTTCTCAAGTATGGGATTCTTCTCATAATGTTTGGCTCTTGCATGTGGTATCACATAGTATTCATTATGTACTTAAACTCATCACCATATCTAATACCATCCTACCTGCAATCTGAACTTTCAATCAACCAAACAACTATAATTATTCATGCACATAATCCTTTTGTTTCAACATTCAAAACAACCCAAAATTCATCTCAAACATAACATATAAATTTTATGAATTCACCACAAAGATTATAACCATATTTGCATACCAAAGGTTTCTTCCTCTAACATACCCCACTGGTATCAATGAAACACATGTATTCAACCATGAATACATTGTTTTAAAATATAAAATATGTCTGAAGGAATCCTTACCCAATTCTTTCAGAACACATGTTGTTATTAGTTTTCATACCTACACAATTGCCATCATCATATCTTAATGTTATCTAATCAGATGATGCCTTATGGATTCTCATGTGATCCCTTCATCAACCATCTCGAAAAGCATCCTCTTGTTTTTTTCCTTTGCACAAGTTTGTCTACCATACACAACTATATCATCAACATATTCAACCCTTCGTCGGCATGCAACATCCTTGTTGCAATATCTAGTAGTCCCTGAAATGGTCTCAATATCATGAGTTAGTAACAAAATTATTATTTCATCTTCCCACATATTAATTTCAATGAAAACATAGGCATGCATCCACACCATGCATTCAAATACTTCTTTCAAGTATAGCTATGCTTGAAGGAAGATTTTGAATGCATTATTTGGATGCATGGTGTGAATGCATGCCTATGTTTTCATTGAAATTAATATGTGGCAGATGAAATAATAGATCTGTTACTAACTTATGAGATTGAGACCAATATATAACTATTAACATGTAAGTGTGCATGCTCATCATTTGTACATTATCATATTACACATGCACATATATTCAACTTAAAATTAATTTTTCCCGTGAATGTCCTCAATCATTTATATTGGATTTCCTTCACAAACTTTATATGTCAAAACATATCTCAAACATCAAACGCTCAAGAATTCAATCCAGAAGGCTTTAACCCTAAACATGACTTATGTACTTAATAGCCAATTTATGCTCTTGAGTATAGGAAAGGAATGTATTGACATTAGTTACTGCAACACCAACAAAATATATGTTTTCCTCAGTGACCTTGATGAATGATATATTCTATGTTATATGCCTTCACTTTCATCATGAAACTACATTTGCAATAGCCATTGAAATACCAACTAAATTATTTCATTACAAGCTTGTTCTAATTCCAACAAAACTTGTAAGCCACCCCCATTTTCAATAGAGAGATACCATGTATCTATGTTGCTAATCCACTGCTCCACACATCTTATATTGAATTGTTAAGATAATTAAAATCCATCCATTGGTTGTAAGACTGAGAACTAAGATCTATGGATAGATGATCCCAATTTGTGTGTCTACTTTGTAAGTTTGAAATATTTTGTTTGTTACTAAGAGCATTTACTGTGTTATTTTCCTCAAAATATTTCAACTTTTATATATCTTCTTGCTCACTATGATGCACATTTCTACATGGTTCACCAATATCTAATGAATAACCTCCCTTGGATTCTGAAACAATTTAACAAATCCAACGACAAAGTCTAGTTGAATACAAAGTTTATGACAAGAACTAAGTGAATAAGTGCATAATGAATTCACCTAAATTGTGCAACATATAATCCAAAGTTTTGGAGACTAAAGTTGAGATTGATACTAGTAATGCATTCTTACCATGATTGAGTGGCTTGAAAATATTTTCCCATGTAATACCCTCTTTGCACTCACAAATTCTTACAAACATCCTAAAATCCTTTTCTAAAGCCCATACAACATTAACAGGAAGGCTAAATAATGGTTATTTTCAGATGCCAATTTGACAATAAAAAACTCCTTGTCCAGAAAGAATGTGCTCTTAAGTCTTAGACAGTGCAAAATTAACTTAAAGATACAACAAACATATTTCTATGAAAATTATTCTACATAGTTGCATCACATCATCAATTATGTGGTACAAATGTTTATGCAAAAGCTACTCCAAATTTGCACAAAATCATTGCTAACAGGGGTATAAAGGATGTATAACCTTTAGCCTCAATAAGATGAGGCACATAAATAAACCTTTGGGAATATCGCGTGTTGATGTGGCACAAAAGTGGATGACAACATAATCTTGTTCCAGGAAAGAATCTCCTCCAATATATCATATTAATAGAATTCATGTTTTCAATCCCCAAGGTCAGTGCTTCTACTCTTCTATATACCTTCTTATCACATGTGAAAACAATTTTCACAATCCACAACAAGGCAATGAATTAATTGCAAGGTGTTTACAAAAATTTCATATCAGTGGTTGTAATTATATTTACACTCTTGAGGTACAGTGACAGATTTGGGTGTGCTAATATATTTTGGCATTAGAGGTGATCTCTCCCACCAAAAAAAAACCTTTGTAACCTCAAGACTTAAAATGGTGTTTCTATAAAGAGGTGGAAAATTGCAAGTCAAAATTCGACACTAGAGGTGATTACTCCTCTAGTCTAGAGAGATCAATAGGAAACACCTAATTTTCAATATACCAAGGTTGAGACCACAAGCATGTTGAGTGCTATCCAAAAAAAAATCGAATAACTTGGCATGTTTCCCATCTATTTTTCTTTGGAAAGGTCTAGGTATGGCTAACATTCATGATTTCGATCCCCAATTTGGATGTGGTATCTAGTTTCAACCAATATTCCAAATACAAGTATCTTGTATCTCTTGATATTGTTCACCTGCCTCTATATGGGATGGGATCAAATGAGTGAACATGATCGGTTGTCCTTTTCTCATACAATTAAGGCCCAAGATATTGCCTTAGACTATATTCCATCATAGAGAATAAATCCCTCCAAATTGTGATCCTTAGGCCTGAGTTTTCCCTTTGGCAAGTTCAAGAAACTATAATCTATAAGAAACTTTGCATTTTCAAGAAACTATAATCTATCTCTATAGTAAATTTTCAATCAGCGTTCATGAAGGCTTTGAGCATGTTTTTTTTCTTATTCTTTTTCAAATGCTAAACGCCAAAAGCATTGTCATTCATTTCCCTTGAGCCCATACAACCCCTAGTGTTGTAATCTTGGCTCTGATACCAATTGTAACATACCCACCCACTCGTGTACACTGTTGGGATTGTGGGGTACTTAAAATTTCCCTCACCTTTGTTTGAATGGAAATGTTTATTCAACACCACAAAGGCCACGATGGAGGAGAGAGATCTCAAGTTGAGGACATCCTATATTCTCTTCATGTAATTTTTGTTTCTAATTCTTTTATATAGTTCTTTTGGACTCTATTGATGGGAATATACAATCTAATGCTCATAAAGAACGGAATTCCTTAACAAATGTGAACATTTCTCCTAAACAATGTGTAAGAAAGGAGCCCAATAGTCTATGTAGCAGGTATTCAATGAGCAAAGAGAATGAAAACAATCACATTTGCACCTAATTTCATCGTACTTGCATTGAATCCACTTCCATATTGTCCTAGAGTTGTGTTATTAGTTTTCACTTAGTAACCCAAGCTCATACATTTCCGCATGAAATAAAGATACATTCCACCTCCATTATCTTGGAAAAAAAGAGTTGTACTATTGTCCCTAGGGTTCTGAATTGTGTCCACAATGAAAAAAGTTGCACCATTTTGAAAATATTCAACTACATTATCAAGCAACTTCGAAATATCTCCAAATTCCCATGTGTGGGAAGTCGCATTAGAATGGAGGAATTTTGATTGTACTTGAACATGATACATGTCACCTGGTAGAAATCACTTTTGTTCATTTTGGACATCATAATCCCCAGCTTTCCAAAATTGATTAAAACTATTTTTCTTTGAGTTTATACCTAAACAATTCGGTAAAATGAAAAATGAATGCAAATGATGTTTTCTTTGTAGCGCATTTTCAGATCTCCACCCCTTCTACTAGCATATTTGGGCCATTTTGCGACAGTTGTTTCGATGTTATTTCGTTGATATGGCGACAAATTTGGAGTCTGTGAAACGTCGGTTTATGTGACATGGCATTTTCGACGAACTTGATCAAACGTTGAAAAAGCGACAATATATGCAAACAATGTGAAACCAATTTTTCGTCTAAATTGTGACAACAACTTTTATAGCAAAAGAAACGCATCAATAGAAGTTGTCATCACATATGCGACAACAAATTTTCGTTGTTTATATAGCTAAACCTTCGCATCAATAGAAGTTGTTGTCACCTATTCTATGACCACTTTTTGTTGTTTATGTATCTAAACCGCCGCATCAATATAAGTTTTCGCCTATTCGACAACAACTTTTTGTTGTTTATGTAGCTAAACTGATGCATCAATAGAAGTTGTTGTCGTCGCCTATTCGAAGACAACTTTCCATTGTTTATATAGAAAACCCGTTGCATCGATAGAAATTGTCGTCGCATAGGCGACGACAGCTTTTCGTTGTTTGTATAGAAAAACCGTCGCATTGATAAAAGTTGTTGTCAGATATGCGACGACCAAAATTTATTTAGAGAAAAAATAAAAAATTTATTTTGGGCATCAATTTTGATATTAATATTAAATCCCAAAGGGTATTTTGTGAGCACCGTATTGATTTCACAAAGCCTTGGGACTTCTTTGATGGAGCTTGTCAAGGCTCTCCAAAAATGTGTGGGGATGGAGTCATACTCTTTTTAGATCATTACCACTTCTTCTTCAATGCAAGAAATTTTTTAGAAACATGGTACCCAAACTTAAGCCTAATGCATAATATTTTAGGTTTGGATGCCTTGGTGGGCCTGGGGTTCCATGGCTTAAGTTCGCTAGACACTTGACACTTGCTAGAATCATATTGCATCAATTTTTTTCCTACATGAGGAATACAACCACATCCACTCTCATGTTTCTCCATGGTAAGATGCATCAAGTCCACAAAGGTACGAGTCTATGATAGTTGGATATGATGTGGAATAATGATTAAATGTCTAAAGAGATCTGTCTCGGGAATCTTTAAACATGGTTGTCTCATTAAACACAAGGTCCAATTAAATTCCACCACATGGAAATGCAACATCAACATGAATGAACTTGGAAGGACTAGTGTATATGATGTGGACTAATGATTAAATGTCTAATGAGATCTGTCTTGGGAATCCTTATAGGATCCATGTCTTGTGTTCTAACAACTCTCATATAAGAATAGCCATGTCTCGTGTACTAACACCTCCCATATAAGAAGAGCTATGCATCTTTGATATGGATAGAGGAGAAAAGTAGTGAGGGAGCGACCCAAGTCCAGTACTCCTGGTAGAGCCAATGGAACCTCCCTCTAATATTATAATAAATGGGACATCTAAAGATGAGTTTCTCTTACATATAGCTCAATATCTTTCAATTGATGCAATTGACAAATCCTCTCTAACGAGGAATGTGATGATTTACCCAATTGGGAGTTGGTGAGAGAAAACCCTAAAGTTTCCAAGAGAAATCCTAAGGATATGCATCCAATGTTTTTGAGTATAGGAAAGTTTGACTATAAGTTCATCCTTCAACTGTATGAAGCGCTTAAGGTATAAGGCCATATTAGGGTTGAGTCCCTTAGGGGGTGTTCAATTGACCTAGATGTATTGTGTGTGGATATCCTCTCTAATCAACTTGTTCAAGGAGCTAGAATGTGACCGGTGGGATCCCAGGAGTATCTATAAGAGGGGAGACAATCAATAGGGATGCCAACAAACTGAAATAACAAAGAGACCTCAGAAGACCAAATTTCCTCATCCTAGAGGGGATTGTAGAGGTAATCTATTTTGATGAATAAAGATCCAATAAGGGGTATCTCTCCTTCCATTTTGAGGAACCTGTTGATTCTTCAAAATTTTGCGTGGGAATACATATTCCCAAATGGCCATGGTGGAAGGATAGGAAGCACTTTGGGATGTTCTAGAATGGTTGATAGCAAAATTTGAAATAAATTTTCCATTGGAAACAATACTACTTACTTTTCTCTTCATGTTTTGACTTCTATATTTCTTCAAAAACCAAACTTACAACAACAACAACTAGAATGTGTTTTGAAGTTGGGTCATGGAGGCGACACTTCAAAAAAATTTGAGATTGAAGTTTACATGGAATTTTTGAATGATTTGTCATTATATAAACATGCTAGAGTTGTTGACAATGAATATGAAGGGAATAGGATCAGGAAGGGAATAGGTTTATCGTGGAAGTGTTTAATTTCCTAACACTCTTGAGATTCCTTTTTCACCTTTAGGTACTTGAGGAGGACTAAACCAAAGGATTACATGCACACAACACTTGGGTTCGAACCCCAGTTCTAATAATTCCCATTCTCCTAAAATCTCTAAATGTAAAACATAAAAACAAACTAGCTCAGTGAAAGCCTATCCTATAAGTTGACTTGGCGTAAATAAATTTTCAAGATGTTCTTGGGCAACCTTAGAAGGGACCTAACAATAAGAGTAGTAAACATGGTGGTGATAACAATTTGGTATAGATTTGGAACTTAGTTTCCAGTGACAAAGGTTTAGTGATTCACTTCTTGGGTTCGAACCCCAGTTCTAATAATTCCCATTCCCCTAAAATCTCTAGATGTAAAACATAAAAACAAACTATCTCAGTGAAAGCCTATCCTATAAGTTGAATTGATGTAAATAAATTTTCGAGATGTTCTTGGGCAACCTTAGAAGGGACCTAACAATAAGAGTAGTAAACATGAGTGGTGATAACAATTTGGTATAGATTTGGAACTTAGTTTCCAGTGACGAAGGTTTAGTGATTCACTTCTTGGGTTCGAACCCTGGTTCTAATAATTCTCATTCTCCTAATATAAGTTACTTTGTTGCACTTCCAACACTTAGTAATGATGATACAATTGAAATACATGTGGTGGTTGATGGGAGGTTACTTGGTTAATCTAATATAATGTTTTAATAGACAATGCATCACAAAAGGATTTATGAGTATCTGACATTGTATATGCATGATTTAGTGATTTCAAGGGTACAGTGTTCCTAGATAGCATCCCACGCTCGAGTTTCATAAAGTTGCATAAAGGGTACAATGTTGCATAAAGTTGCATAAGTTCCATAAAGTTGCATAAGTTGCATGTTGCATACAAAATTGTTGCAATATAGTTGCATATAGTTGCAATATAGTTCTAAATTACGTCTTATATTTGCATATAGTTTCATATAGTTGCAATATAGAAATGTCGATGATATCTCAATTACATCTTATATGCCATATTCTAACCCTCTTGTTCTAAATTTCCCTAACTCCATAAGTCAATTGGATAGGCATTGGTCTTGACAAATTCCACCATCCATTTTATTGTAAAGATTACATCAAAAACATTTCTTTACTAAGGTTTCCCCCCTAGTGCCGAAAAAAACCAGCCTAAAGTGAGTGGAACATTGGTTGAGGTGACAATGGGCAACCTTCCTAAGTGCCCCTAGAAGTGTACTTTCTCAAAGGACTTTTTAACATTTGAAGTGCATGTTTGGGAGGTAACAAGCATCACAAAAGGTTAGGATATATCATGACAAGAGAAACATATTATAGATAGTGAAGGGGTGTAGGATAAGCACACAAGTAAGAAAAATTAAACCAAGGAAGAAAATGGAATGAGCAATCAAGAATATGCTCAAGCAATCTAAAGGTCCAAGAGCAGCAACAAGGGAAAAAAACAAAAAAATGGCTAAATGTAATCAACCAAGCATTCAATCAAAGTTCAACTAACAAGCATATGGTGGCAAAGAAACCAAGTAGAAAAGATGAAATAAAAATAAGTTGTG
>JZKD02S1672906.1:141004-151367 GCA_000966675.3 Picea glauca
GCTTTAGTGTCATTTTTACCTTGCATGCATTATTTTCTTTAGTGCTTTCGTACACACATGAAATTAATCTTAGATTTTTTTTGCTTCCTTGATTTAATGAGAGATTCATGGCATGACTTTGTTTATAGAACCTCTCTAGAAAACACTTGCATTTCTACTACTTAATAGACCAATATTGTTTTGTAGATAAGTCAATTAATGAACATAGCAATACTCTTTTGCAATAGTCTAGTTTTACAGCACATCTAGTTCCATGGGGGATTTGTTGTGGCCCAATTTGTTGGTGCAAATTATGTGGATATCGCTAAAAATATCACCTACTTACCTAGGGAAAGTATTCATGGTGTGGTAAAAAATTGCATGCATGATTAGGAGACAATTTCTTGGTGTGGGAACCCACTTCTATTATGCTAAACAAGTCAATATTACACAATTTGTTTGTGGTGATGAAATCACTCTTTCTTTATGCTATTGAAGTCTCTATTTTGTAGTATCTTTCATAGCTTTGAAGGCATCCTTCTATTACACTACTAGATTCTCTATTCTATAGTCACTTCATGGTGTTGTAAACACTCTTCTATTACGCCACAAAAGGCTCTATCCGATAGTTTATTTAATGGGCTCAAAGCAACTAGATTTCTTCTATAGAAATCATAGTTCCATAGTAGGGTAATTGTTTTGAAGCTTCCTTACATCAACTACAAAAACATATTTTGTAGTATCATGAATGCTATAGTAATGGATTGAAGTCAATTTCCCCTTCTTACACCATTTAATTACCATCACTGGAAATCAAATATGCTATTTTTCTAGGAGTAGAGGGCTATTTAGAATCATGATGGGGATTAAATTTGAATCTATACTAGATGATGAAAATATGAAGTGGTTTAACATATGTAATGAAGGGTTTATTATGTCTCTCCATCTCTCTTGATCTTCTTTTCCACATTAAATTTGGTAGTTCACCCAATCAAATATGGACTACTTTGGAAGGATTGTTTGGGAAGCATAATGTGTTAAGAGGACACCACTTGGAGAAGGGGATAATCATATTGAGCCTAGGAAGTTTTGACACCATCCAAGAATTCTTTTGGAACTGCTTGGAAGATGGCATCCCTTCATGATTTTGTTGTTGTGTTGACCAAGGAACAAGCTAACTTTATACACATGTGTGGTTTAAAGAAATCCAAAGCACATTCCCTTGCTACAAATTGGGGCACTAAGGAGTCCTAGAAATCATCAAACAATGTTACAAGAAAAATTAGAGAAATGAAGATATAAAAAATGACCATTAACAAAGGAAAAAAATAGAGAACTGCCAAAGTTCTGGAGCTATTTTGCAGTGATCTAATGGGTACATTTTCACGGGCTTGTTCACTAGTTTGTGTGGTTGGGCTTTGCCTTCTTATAGAATTTGTTTCTTAAATAAATGTAACATAGTTGTTGAAAAAACCAAGCATTCATGTATGTAGTGTTAGCTATTGAAAATTTAGGGCTTCCAACCAATGGGATTCTACAGGAAGATTGGTATCTACCACCAATATATTTTACTCCCTTATCAATGATTTTGGCGGCATTTCTTGAGCTAGGGCACCTTTGTCGCTTGAGCTAGGGCTCCTCTGTTTCCCGTGTGCCCTCCTCCTGTGCACCTCTCCCTCCTTATCCCCCATGCCCTAGCCTCCTCCCATGCATGTGAGTGTATAGTGGTGGTGGTTGCTTGTAACTCTGTGTGCGAGTGTATGGGATGTCTGTGGTGGTGAGTGCGTGAAGCTCTCATGCGTGCGAGTGTATAGTGGCTCCGTTTTGAAATGATTTTTTTTGTTTTGTTTGTATATTCTGTTTTATTTTATGTTATTTTGATTTTCATTTTTTTTTTTGTTTTTTTTATTATATATAATATATATTATATAATATATATTATATACATATAATATATAATATATATATTATGTATTATATATATAATATATATTATATATTATATACATAATGTATATTATATATAGGCCTAGACTATAACTCTTCATAACTCTTCCAAACTCTTCCATCTAAATCATTGGGGGCCCACTGAGAAAAGAGAATAAAGAGAAGGATGAGGAATTTCCAAACACCTACCATGAGAAGTGATGAAATCCACTATGGTGATGAGTGAAGGTATAAATGAGGTTGTTATAACTAGGAGACAAAGGGTGATGAAATATCGAGGCCCGTAGAAATACCTCTTAGGTGTCCTCCCTCGTACAAGAGCCACCTCGATAGAAGCCTAGTAAAATGGCCACTAAGATACCTCTTCATAGATGCATGAAACATGTTACCTTTCCTTCAATATGAAATGAGATGGTCATGATATATTAATTATTTAAAGAGCTAGGAGTCTCAATCAAACCTCTGGTCCCAACCTTGGCATTATATATGAAATCACTTTCCTCTAGATGATAATGGTGGCTCAATCAATCTCAATCACAACCTTGAATGCATGACACCACAGTTGAATGGTAAAACATGGGGGACATTATTAAAGAGAGAGTATTCTCTTTCTTTTTATCTCTAGTAGGTAGGTATCTTATATACAAAATTATGAATGCATATATGTGATCAACCTACTCTCCATATAGCAAGCCTGATACAAAATTTGACAAGTGCAGTTGCAGTCATATGAAATTATGAATGCATAGATGAAGAAACCAATTCAATTGAGAACCTTGTTTTTGCATATTGAGCTCTTCCTCAATGTCTTTTTTGTAGATTTCCAATAGATGTGTTTTGTAGATTCAGATGCTCTTTCTCAAAATATTTTTATATCTAACATTCCTCTGTGATCTTGCACTAGCCCGATACATAATTTGATAAGTGTAGTTGCGGTGATACAGAATTATGATTGCATAAATGAAGCAACCAATTCAATTGAGAACCTTTCCTGTGCAGATTGAGCTCTTCCTTGGCATATTTTTGTAGTTTCCAATAGATGTGTTTTGTAAACCTAAACAAATATTTCTCAACGAATTTCTGTATCTGTCAATATTTTTCCATCTTGCACATATAACCACCCATTGACTCATTTATTTTAAAAAATATTTACATTTAATGAAAATTTAATGTTTGATAATTGTCAACAATTAGAGTTGTACTTCTTCTATTTCTTTGTTATAAATTCTTCACTTTGTGAATATAATGGTTGATATAAAGTTCAAAATGAATGGAAATACAGAGTGGATAGCATGCGAAAAATCTTAATTGGGAAGAAAAGGTGGTTTACCTTGAACTAATGAATAACTCAACAACAATAGAAAAAACAAAGGTAGCAACCCAGACATATCCAATTCTAGTTTGATAACCAGTTATTGATCCACCAACATAAGACAAAATAGTTATTGTTAATTTGTAGGTTAATTTTACATTGTTCACATTGTTATAGAGACATTTGCACTAATTCATTGCATGAGGATATTCAAGGCAACATAGAAGAGAGATAAATCAACATCATTTAATTTTTTTCCTTGGTTCTCATATTCTTAGTAACTATTTGCATTGCATTTAATTTTTTTCCTATGACTAGTGCCCTTATCAATCAAGGTAACGAACTTTCCCCTCTTGTTTGGAATAATGTATTTTAGATAATAATAATAATAATAATCTATTTTGAAGGTCACAACTAAGACAGACACAAAATTAGTGTATGAGACCCCCTTGTTTGTGGGACAAGGGACCCCCTCTGCACAGTGATTTGACTACTAAATTCTATGGAGATATACATACCCTACCCCCCTCTAGATTTGAACTTGTGACATCTTAGGGGGAAACACATGGTCTTAACCATTAAGCACACTCAAATTGTATAATTACAATGTATCTATGACATTGATTATAATGTTATGTGTTACTATGGTTATATATACGTAAAACCATACCTACAAATGTTATAGAAATTAAAAAACTAATTAAAATAACTAAAATTTTATATTTTATAATAATGATTCAATAACCTTATGTTGTTGTTTTAGTGTTTTAAAGTAGAAATTCCATAGTTTATTCAATATGAATATAAAAATGCTTTATAAGAATATATATGACAAACCTATCAGGAGGAAAAAAAATTAAGTCAACTAATAAATTATCTACATTCCCAAGTTTTACAAGTCAATGTGAAATTATGAGGGGGTTTTACTTTCAACTTTTGCATCCATTAAATATGTATCTAGCACAAGTTAATATAAAATGGACATATACTAGTGGATTTAACAATAGGCCAAGATCATACAATAAGATATAACACTTAAATATTGTAAAGGAGACACTTAAATATTGTAATGGAGATACAAGTCTATGAACAAAAGATATTAATAAAAAATACAATAAATAAAAGAAAGGCACAAATTTTGAGTATAGAGAAATGGAATAAATAGACAATTTTGAGAATTTCCTAGAGGTAAGATTCTAACCCTTACCAACTTTGGGAATATTCTTAGTAGTGAATATTAAAGATAGAAACAACATTGTTTTTCTCACATACAAGAACACTTGAACCCAAGCAAGAAAAAAATCAATTTGCAACCTTGAATCTAGCATGAAACAATGTATCACATCTCTTTACTTAAGTCCTATAACCCATATTGACATATTAGCAACAACATATGCTCAATATCCCATCCTCCTGCAATGATTGTGTCCTTCGATTATAGTTGTGAAATGGAAGTGATTTAAGACCTAATACCAAATAACATATATCTTTATCCATGGTCTTACAAAAATAGTTGTCGAAGATGAATGGTGGCTTGGTGTCTTTGATGATTTGAAGATGCAAGAACTAATTCCATAAGGAGTTATTATACTTGAACCTTCATAACAAAACCCAAAGCTATTATCCAACTACAACTACGTGCCTTCCCAATCTCCTATAACTCAACTAGATCCAAGTGCCTTCCAAATCACCTATACTTCAACTAAAGCCAAGTGTCTTCCCAATATCCTATAGAAACTCTTAGGAGAATCCATTGTGTCTGATAAGTTATTTCTATGGAAATGCATGGTATTCAAAGATGGAATACATACCAACTTTGATGGGTTTCCCCTACTTAAATAATTTCCATCCAAGTTCACCACTAATTTGGTGCCATAGCCTTCTAGAATCCTAAGGGTTGGATTATAGACATAGGCATTGTTTTCCTTTGTTGGAAGAATGAAGAATTCTTCCAAAATTCCTTGCAAGGTTATTAACACTTTTGAAACTCCATGGTTGGAAACCTAAAAGATATCGCATTCCATGCATGCACTTGCAATTTCTTCTAGCATTTTGGCACAAATTTGTTGAAGCATGTCTAGATTTAACAAGTATATCAACAAGATTCGATAAGCACGCACCAATTGTCATTAAAATTAATTAAAATTAAACTCAAGACGACATGGCCTTGTTGATGTTAGTGGTAGCATAAAACAATCATTTCCGCACAGGTCTATGTGTTTAGACATGTGGAAATCGTCCAAATCCCTATACTCTTGAATTTACTTTAATTAAAGGTATCATTAAAGTGAATTGGTTGTATTAATTTATTATGTAATTAGTTAATTTTGTTATTTATGAAACATGCTAAAAGTACTTAGAATGAAGCATGTAATATAAATCTAAAATTGAGTGTGAGAAGTAATCTCAACCATCGATCACTTTTGAGATTAGAAATAGATTGTAACTCTTTATTATAAAAGAAAGGCTAGGAGAAGGAGGAAGATACATTCAAAAAAATAGCAAAGGAGGACCTTTGCTAGTGTGGAGTCTCCAAGGTCACACTCAAGAGTAGAGAAGGACCTCTACTCGAGTGCTTGGTTCATGAAGGATGGTGATTCAATAGGACCAAGGATTACACTTGACATGTGTTGAGGGAGTCAACACAGAATATTGGATTACGAGGTATTGTGGTTCAAGATCTTGGATGGGTGAAGAAGGACATTCATCTAGAGATCATACAGGTCAAGGAGAAGAGAGAACCGAGGAATACGCAGGTGGGTTTCAATAGAAGAAATCCACAGGAAAGAGGCATACCATATAGAGTTTGTCGTATGGACTTTCTGTACAAATCCCTGGGTCATAGTGGAGACAGTCGTGGACATCTGTGGGTCATAGTGGGGTAAGTTGTGGATATCCGTGGGTCACTAAAGTAATGATATGTTGAGACTTGTAATCAGGGAATGATCATGCTTGATACGACTGACTTGAAACCTTGTCTCCCATACCACATCGTGTTTCAGATAGTAGTGTCTTACACCCCGAAATCTTTTACCCAGAACATTTTTTGCACGGTGGTTGATGAGGGTGCCTCAACATGCATGATGTCGTTGGTGTGTTGGAAGGCCATTGGCCAACCCGTTTTGTCTCCATCACCTACTCTTCTCACCGCTTTCGATGGTCCTTCATTCAAACCACATGGAATCATTCCTTCTTTCACCGCAGTTTGGAGGAAAGACCATGTGCGTCGAAGTTGAAGTGGTCGATGCGCCTCTCGACTACAATATCTTGTTAGGAAGGAGTTGGACCTATGTTATGCATGTAGTGGTCGCCATAGTTTTCTGGGTCTTGTTGTTTCCACATGAGGGTTGAATCATGTCCATTGATTAGTTGTCTTTCTCCCATATTGACCCTTCATCGGGGGCATCCACGGTCCCGATGATTGATAATCCACAGCTCGACATTGTCAATATATGGGTTGGTTTGTGCCTGCCTTTGATGGGTACTTTCGATTACCCACCTCCGTCCGACGATGTCAAGTTCATATCGATTGTCCTCAACCAGCCTAAGGCTGAAATCTTCCAAGTGTCAATACCCACTCTGAAGAGTGTGCTTGTTTGGATACTTGAGAGGTACAATGGTTAAGTGTTTGGATACTTGAGAGGTATAATGTGTTGGCATGTTTTACAGACAGTGTGTGCTTGTCATTGTTACCCATGATTTTGGTCATCATGATGATGTATTGATGATGGTGTACTAAGGCTCTTCATAAGAACTTTCTCCTGAGAAAAGTTACTTTCTTCTCTTTCCAGAAATCTCATTTTTGAAGACTGTTCGCAGGCTGCCAGTATATTTTCCTGCGCGAATGCATGATTCTCGCATGCTGCCTTAAGCCAGGGTGTGAGAAGTTCGCACTGTGTTGAACTGCTAGGGTGCGAACTCTTTCTAAAGCAAGGAAAAAGATGAATTCTCGATGCTTCTAGAAGGGAATCTTCTAGAAGAATGAGATGGCATTCGAATGGTTATCCTACTACTGGATTCCCTGATATTTTGGGGATCATTCTTATCTAAGTAACTAATTCATTCTCTCCTATATATTGAGGTAATTCTCATGGAAAATGTTAAGCAAGATTCATTGGAGAATTAGTGAAAGAATTGTATGAAGGACTGAAGCTACAGCAGCTTGGATACTCCAGCAAGTTCATCCAAAGGAGTTGATCATCTTCATACAAGGGCAAGTGTGTGTGTCGGAACCAAGGGCCATCGAAAGGAAGTTTGCGACATTAAGGCTCAGGTTGTAATCTTTACTTTCCATTAATATGATACAGTAATATGTCCCTTTCCCATAAAGTTATTTCCACTTTATTGTATAATTTCTTGATCATATACATAGATTGACTGTTGAATAGATTGTGCTTTTTTCAGTTTTGTTGGTTTGTGTTGTCTTGATATTGACTGCACGAGAGAACTAGAACGAAGCGAGAGAAACAAAGACCATAGGAAGTGATAATAAGGTATGTTATTTGTTCTTGCCTTTAATTCAATGGTCAAAATCTAGGGAAAGAGTCATGTTCTGTCTTGCTTTGTTCTAGATCCAGGTGGATCTAGGGAGATCGGTTTGTGTCTGCACTTATGGATTTATCCAATAACAGTCATTGATGGCAAGATCAGAGTGTGCATTGATGGAAAAATAGGAACAACGTAAATTAGTGAAGAGTCGCATGCAGTGCGTAGGTGTGCACCAGGGACGAGGTTAACTCATTGCCAAAGCCCAAGAGAGATAGTGTACTCAGGATCTCAGGCGGATCAAAGTTCGAGGCCTTTGACACTTAAAAATTATTCTAAGTAAGGAGGATGTGTAAGCTCAGGCAAAGAAGCGACATTGATCGTTGGATCCCATTCAGAATTCCCGATGATCATCAGATCTGAATCCAGACAGGAGGAGCGCAAAGATGGAGGACAAATCTTTGGTGTTAGATCTGAGCGCAGGGTCCAACCATCGTTGGATTAGGAAGAACCTGCATGTTCTTTAAAGTGCAAGATCGAAGCAGTGGTCCAACTCCATTTCAGAGTTTTGGCTATCGGGGTTTCGGATACCGGAAGTTGGAGTGTCGAAACACTTTACAACAAGAATGATGAAATCGCGATATGATCTGAGCTATTGAATCAAGATCAGATCTAGATCGTCGAATCATAGGACACGTGGAGAAATATCATCATGTCACTGACTGGAAAGTCAAAGGAATGGGGTTCTCTAACCTCTCGAATTCGCGATATGTGAAATCACGAAACTATCTTAGCCATCAGATTGAGGTTTTTTCTGGACCGTTGATCCAGCTCCATCTCGGAGTCTCACCTATCACGACTTGGAGTGACGAGAATCTCCATCTAAGGAACAACGAGATGCGAGATCTCGAAAATATCAAGACCATCGGATCACCAAGAATGTGGACCGTTGATCTGAGCTCCATCTCGGAGCTTCACCTATCGTGACTTGGAGTGACGAGAATCTCCATCACAGGAATCGTGAGATGCGAACTCACGATAAGATCTAGACCGTCAATACACCAAGATTCTGGACTATTGATCCGACTCCACTTTGGAGTTTTGTGAATCGCAATTTGGAGAGGAAATAAACATAACCATAGTAGTGTCAAAGTGTCGAAACATGAAATTACCAAATGCAGTTGTTGAATAAAGGTTGTGGTCACAGCCCTTGGTCACATCATCGAGAGATAGAGGAAAGAGCTAGAGAAACCAAGCTCCTTTTCAGGGATCGCGTCTGGGAGTGTCGAGACACTTGGTCACCCAAATGTCGAATTACCGAATTCTAAAATGCCGAAATGAATGCAAGATCGCATGGGGCCAATCCAACGGTGCAAGTGAATTTGAACATAATCAAAGGGATAATATTGCTCCTCGCAGTGTGAGTGCTAGAAACCATTGATGGTCTCTGCCAGAGAATTCAAAGAGACCTATGTGTGATCGCCAGAGGAGATGAAGAGTCTCCAAGCTTCGTCCAGTGAAGGAAGATGATTCTTAGAGGGATTTACAAGTGGATGAGCATTGAATTATGTAACTGAAGAATAAAGGATAAGCTCGACTGTGCCAGAGAAGATGAAGAGTCTCAACTGCCAAAGAGGCTGAGGAATCTCAGCAGAACACCCAGTGATGCTGGACGCATGGTGGGAACCACCAAAGAAGCTGAAGAGTTGTGATGATGATCAGGGAGAGCACTTGAGATGCGGAGGAAATTGGCACAGTGTGAGCATGCAGAGGAATGGTGAATGTTGCATACACAAAGTGCACAGAAGCTATATATACATGGTACAGAGAAGAGATGGAGTTTTTTCTAGAGTTGCTGCTAGAGTTGTTGATGGAGTTTTCGTTGGAGTTGTTGCTGGAGTTGTTGTGGATGTTGTTGTTGAAGGTGATTCATGCGTGAAGAAGGAGAAAAGTGTAGCAGCTGACTAGGAGAGAAGAAGAAATGTGCAGTGAATGGACATGACACACAGAGTATAAAAAGAAGAAGAACAAAATGGGCAGTGGATGCATTCTGGAAGACAGTGAGGAAGTATGAGTAGCAAAATCTTGCAGAACAGTGATGAGACTGGTAAGTTGTTATTGAACACTATATCACTGTAATAGGTTTCAGTATTTCATATTCATAATCCAGGGTGGTTGGGAGGTTCTAGAGAGGATTGGTGTCCTCAAAGGTTCAAGTGGGGGCTTGAACACAGCGAGTTGGTGCTTCCTTCTAGTTGGTGCTAGAGAAACCAGGGAGTTTGTGCTTCCTTCTAGTTGGTGCTAGAGAAACCAGGGAGTTGGTTCTTCCTTCTAGTGGGTGCTAGAGAAAAATAGAGAGTTGGTGCTCTCGGCAAGTTGCATCTTGCAAAAAAGAGGTTGTAGCCTCACAATGACTTGGTGCTTATATGTATGATAATGTAAAGAATGTAAATAATACTTATCATATAAAGAAGAAGAGGTTTTTACCTTGTATGGGTTTCCCTGGGAAATATCTATCTCTGTGCTTCTCATATATGTGACTGATGTTGAATGTGCCATTGTTTATTTCCCTGCATTATTGTGATCATCATTGAGTGCCTTGTAAATATTTTAAAAGAAGCATAATTGTTTAAGCATGGT
>JZKD02S1672906.1:152737-195283 GCA_000966675.3 Picea glauca
CTCACATGGCCCCTCCCCTCCCCCTCACATCACTCTCAATTGATCCCCAAAACCCAGTCTATAAAATATAAAATAATCGAAAGCAATGTCCTATTAAGATTCATGCATAGAAACTACACAAACAAAAATTAATGAAGGTACATGAAATTATGTGTTTCTAAATGATATTTTTAGTCTACCATGTACTTTACTATATTGAAAACTATTTTCAAGTTTCAAATAATAATTAAACATGTAACCTAGGATATCAAAACGTCACATAAAACTTAAAAACATGTAATTAACCCATGACATTAAAAGTAAATTATTTTAAGAGAATAATGCATACAAATTAAAATATTATATAGTCACATACCTAATCCAACCTCAACGTCTGTGTAATCATCCTTATTCTCTATCTTTATCTTCGTCATCAAACTCTACATCTGTATCATCATCTGGTTCTGAAATGATGTTGAAAGGATCGATGATATCATCATCGTCATCAATGTCATTTTCAAGCATATTTTCATCGACATCATCATCAGGAATTGCAATATTGTCTCCTATACCTAGATCATGATCTTCTTTGTCTTCTTCATCTATCGACCCTCCATGATCTTCCGGCTCTGTCTAATATTATGTTGAATCATCTTCTTGATCTTCAATATCACATTCTTCCTGTAAATGAGTATACTTAATTGGCCTTCCTCTTGGATCATATCTAACAACAAATGACCAATCCCTTTCACCTGGAACATTCAAGTAAAATACCTGTTCACATTGGCTTGGAAAAACATAGTGATCGTGTCCTCTTTCAAACATAGTTGTTTTAATCATTGGAAATCCGTTGGCATGTTGAATAATAGTTCTTTCCTCATCACGTTCATGCATTCGTAACCTATACCATTTGATCGAACATAACTAGTTTGAAGGAATTAAAGTCACACTCAAGTGTATCATTTAAATACCCATAATATCTATTTTCAGACTCTTGGGGATGTCTGTCACTCCTAGAGGAAACATTAGTAACCTGGAATACTGCAGTAACTTTCGTTAGATATGCGACGAACAATGAACTTGAGTCAAATATTCGACGAAAATTGATGATAATAATTCATTCAAACCGTAGGCATCAAGATTGCGATGAATACGAGGTAGATTTAGAAAAAAATGAACTTTTTCTCTTGCATGTTGTGACGAAAGAGTACTTTCGTCGCAAGTGGTCGTCGCAAATTTTTCAATATGTAGTAGTGTTCCCAGAAAATATAGAATATAAACCGAATCATAATCTGATCTGATTTGACACTCCAAAGGGTGCACTGCAATCTCACATATTTCTGCCTCAAACGGTCATTTCAACTCGGGTGTACTGCAATCTCATGATGTCTAAGCCTCCAAACGGTTCATTGCAATCTCACTATCTCTCCACCTCCAAACGGTCCTCCTTTACACAACGATACAATTTTACTCCTTTGGTACAATATGGAAGCTAAGCAGTATGGATATCTATCTCAATTAGAATAACATGGTTAGAGAATCTCCTCTCTTTAGTGAAAGACTCAATCTAACCATCATAAACTAGAGGACAACTTAGGCCAAAGGGAGTGAGTTTTTGGGTTATGATGGGGTTGCAAAAATTAGATCTTCCACTGAAACAATCTTAATCTAAAAAACACTTTCCTTAACATCCTTCTTGTATAAAAAGGTATCAAGATGTATTGAATTAGATAATGAGAAGTGTGAACCAGTGTTTAGAAAACTATCTTTAGGGGAAACCCAAAGTTGATTAGATTCATCATTGGAAACTTTAGGCATCTTCTCACTTTCTTCTGGGAAGCAAATGTCATCCAAATGGTAGGTTCCTAAGGGATCATCCTTTCTCAGTGCTTGGATTGATCCTTGGATATGTTCCTTAGTGGTTGATATAAGTCCCTAGATGTGTCTAGGGCCCGTCAATGTGTTTCAGGGAATCCTTTCTCAATGCTTGGATTGATCCTTGGATTTTCTCCTTGGTGGTTGATATAAGTCCCCATATGTGTTCTAGGGCCCCTAGATATGTTCCAAGGAACCCTTTTTTAATGCATGGATTGATCCTTGGTCTTGTACTTTGGTGGATAAGACCCTAGATGTGTTATAGGTCCCCCAGATGTGTTATGGGGCAACCTGGTCTTTGACTAGGTAGATCTTGGTGTAATACCAAGATGTGTTGATGTGTGATCCTCTTTCTCTCTCCCAGAATGATCCATGAGACCTAGGAGTGCCTATGAAGATGGACATGACCACATTGTTGATGGACCCCCTTATGCAGTGATGATAAAGTTTATAGGTTATTATGAGACTCATGTGGACATGTTTTTCCATTATGTACCCCCCTTTGACTTTATATTAAAAGGTACCCCCTTGTTGCTTTATGTGATTGAGGTTTTATTTATGCGATTGGGGTTTTATATGTGTTTAGGGTTTTTATAATTATTATTAATATTAATTGACATTTTAATTAATTATTTTGTTATAATTTTAAATTGTCCTAACCCCTCTACCTAACTATAAATAAGACCCTACCCTCTAGCATTTTATTACATTCACACTCACTCACTCCTCACTCTTCTATTTGTTGCAGCTACCTCAGTTGTTCTCTCTTGATGATGATGCAACCTCATTTTTGGACTATCTTTTCAGATCTGAGTTTTGTTTTGTTGTTGTAGCCTCTCCATTTAATGTAATAGTTTTAGATCCAAGTTTTTTTTGTTGGTGAGACCTCTCTATTTGATGTAACAATTTTAGATCTGAGTTTTTTTGGCGCAGCCTCTCCATTTGATGTAACCGTTTCAGTTCTGATTTTGTTGGTGCAACCTCCCCATTTGGTGTAACAATTTCAGATCTAAGTTTTGTTTGGTCTTGGTATTGGTTAGGTAATACTCCTTGATTGTTTGTTGGTCCAAGAGATGATGAGGTGCCTCCCAAGAGTTTTCGGACCTATCCTTTCTGTGGAAAGGTGTCTTCATTAGATGTCGGACCTACAAAAGTGATTGAGGAGCCTCCTTGTGGGTGTCAGGTCTCCATTTTAGGTCCATGGACCTTAGTACAGGTGTCGTAGCCTCCTTTGTGGGTTGTCTCTTTGCTATTTGAAGGTCATGGCCTCTTCTTCTAGCTACAATGTGTAGAGTTGAGGTCCTTCTGAGGGTTCCACTCTTGTTGTCCCCTATGTTAGAGTGTTTATCCAATGTTGCCTTCTTTTTAGTTATGGAGGGTTTGGTATGGACTATTTTCAATGGAGGGTTTGCTTGTTTGATATGGAGAGTTTTGTTGTCTCATTTTTTGGAGTTCTTTTTGTCCCTTCTTGTGGGGTACCTAGTTTTGTTTTATCAGCTATGGTTAATACCTTGTTGTCCCTTTTTGTGGAGTACTTGTTGCAGTTGTCTTGTGATGGTCTATACCTTGGAAAAAATGTTCCTAAGTCCTTATGATAGAGATCAAACCCTAAAGGTTTGATCCATGAACCTAAAACTAGTTCTGAGCATATTATAAAGGTTTTCATCCACACATGTGACAAGTACATCTTTCTTAGATCAGGAGGTAATCTTGAGGTTTGTCTTTTCACTCAGAAATTTTGTTTATACTCAGAATTTAATTTAGATCTGTTTATTTCTTTTCTCATATATGTTGATCTTGTGAATAGAAAAATAAAAAAGACATTATTTGTTTCTATCTTTCCCTAATTCTAACGATTTTCCTAAAACTTTGAACAAGGGCACACTACTCTAGGAAGCCTCCTCACACCTTCTTGTGACCATTCTTCTTTCTATTCTTAGCCTATACTAACTCACCCTACTTGAGTAAACCTTGTTAATTTTACTTATGGTTCACTTTGATGGAATTTTCTATTTAGGATTGATGTTATTTCCTTGAGGATCCTTCCCATTTATGTGAATGATCCTAACACTTTCCATTTCTAGTGTAGGGAGGGTGCTCCTTACTTGAAGGAGGTTTTCCCCATATTTATGACACCCTACATATTTCTACTTATAGTACCTAGCTTCCATTTCAATTAAGACATTTCAATACGTGTTGCCATTTCAATTTTGTTTACCCTACTCATTTTTTTCATTGATATTTAGCTCCATATAAGGCACTGGTTGATCTATAAGGTTATTTATTCATTAAAAAGACACTCATTTAGTTCTACTTGATTTTCATGCATCCTTAGGCATAATGTTGAGCATACATATTAGTTAATTTTGTTTATTGTCCTTATCTTTTCTGTCAAAAAAGAAAGTATCTTAAGTTTCAAGATTTTGGATAATGAAGCATGTTTATAGTTTAAGTATTTTTCTAGGAGTGTGTGTGTATATATATATATATATATATATATTCCAAGAAAGAAAGACTTATATTTTTTATTTCATCAAGAAATCAAAATATACATTGCTAAGCCTTGTTGTTATGTTATGATCCCTTATTTTTTAGTAGTTCATGTTTGGTCATTACAGTCTTCAGACTCAAAATTTAAATGTTTCTAGTTGCAAAATTTAAAAATATCAAAAAAGGAAAAATAAATTGACATTTATTTATTTATTTATTTATTTATTTATTTAAATACCTACATGACGTCAGAATTGCGACATATGGTAACGTCACTCCCATGGCACATATGTCATAGATATATAGTTGGTTTTTGGTTGATCGACATTACCATACGTTGGAATACATCGCTCCCATGGCACATACGTCAGAGATATATAATTGACCGTTGGTTGAGTGACATTACCATATGTCGCAATACCGACGTATGGTAACATCGCTCCCATGGAAAACACGTCATTGATATATAGATTAACGTTTGGTGAGTGACATTACCATACACCGGTATTACGACGTATGGTAACGTTGCTCCCATAGCATCCATGTAATGGAGACTGACGAAATGGGATGTCAGAATTCCGATGTCTTTAACGTCGTTGTAGCGATGACTATATGGGGTTTGGACAGTCAAAACTGAGATGACACATGTCCTCATGAAACATCACAATAGAGACGATATCTATGGCATCGGAAAAGCAACGTCATGTGAAATGACATTTGAGGGGTTATGTTGTTTGTTGTTCTCCCGACAATATAAAGTGACAATTACGTAGAACGCGACATCATAATTTGACCTAAATGTACAAGTGTTACCTCTTGCATCTAACCCTCACTCTCTCTCTCCTTATATCCCCCTCCCTCCCTCTCCCACACTCTCCCCACATTTCTCTCTTTTCTTTTATCTAACCCCCCTTCCCTCTCCCTCCCCCCCTTCCTCTCACTCTTTCTCTCTCTCTCTACAACCCCTCTTTATCTCCCTATCCCTCACTATCACACACTCTCTTTATATTCCCCTCTCCCCTTCTCACACTCTCTTTTTTCCTCTCTGTCCACCCCGCCTCCTTATATCGCAAGGAATTAAATGGCCTTGACCTAGACATGTCAATACCTATACTTAGACCTAGACATAGAAAGACCTAGAACATGACCTAGACCTATATGATGACCATGACGTAGACCTTGACATAAACCTAGACCTAGACCATGACCTATACCATGACATAGATATATATCTAGACGTAGACCATGAATTATACTTATACCATGACCATGACCTAGACCATGACATAGAGCTAGAGCTAGACGTAGACCATGACCATGACCTAGACCATGACCTAGAGCTTGACCTAGACCATGACCTAGACCCCCCTAGCTCCATATAATGTTATGCATAACCTATACTCAACCATTAACCCCCCTCCACACAGTCAATCCCTAAGTGAACTATCCATATACCTCTTGTTAAACGCCCCACAACCCTTGCACCCACATCTTCGTGCTCTAACCATTTGTCTATGCTTTAAAACACTTTCAATCCTAAGCCCTTAGGTACTAGTTGTCCCCAAACCCCTATACATATTTATTCATAAGTATGTTTGGTATATAATAAATGATATATCCATTTCATTAAGAGCACAGACTCCCTCTTATTCCTTGAGAATCCTTGTAATTGTCTCTCACCCATGCTCTCTAGGAACGCATACACGTTCCTAGAATGTGCACACGCTTTAGTGCGCATGCGTTCTAGGAATGTGTTTGCATTCCTACTGGGCATATTTTTGTGCCAAGCACACTTCTCTACCTCACCTATCTCAAGCCCGACAAAACACACCTGACATTTGCACACAAAAATAGCACACACAAACATGTTTTTGTTATTTTAGTCTTGTTTTTTAATTCATAGACAATTTTGTACTATTGCAAGACAATTGTGGGAAGAATTGGCAGACAAATTTGTCCAAGTGAAATTGGAATTTTTGGTTGTGTCTTCTTGGAATTGGAAGACAAATTTGTTGAATTGGAATTGTTGGTTGTCTCTTATTGTGTAATACCAAGACAAATGTTTCCAATTGGAATTGTTAGTTGATAAAATATAGACAAGAACAACAACATGGCGGAAAAGGCTCACTATAAAACACTCTTATGTATTCACCCCAATGTTATATATTTATAGTATAATGGGTGATGCCACCTCGTAGAGATATTTTATCTAGATCCTAAAAGCATGCATGATGACTAGGCTAGGAAATCTTAACTAAATCATTAGTCATCACTTGAGGATATATTACTAATATCCTAAATGAATAATACAAATATAGGTGACAATTTAGACTTATTGATTGGTAAAGGTAAGCCGTAGGCTAACAATCCCCCCCTCAATCACAAGTCTGATCAATAATACCAGCAATTAAGCATAAACTAGTATCAATTCCAAGTCTTCATACTGAAACTCCTGAGTTGAGCCTCAATGAAGAACTGCCTGAAAAACCTCCAATCTGGATGTTGAATTTGTTCATTTGAAATGAACTAGAAGAGAGTTGAGATATGGAAGTGAATAGTTGCAATGTCTGAACATTCCATGATTTCTTGAAAATTTGATCATTTTGCCAAGTATTTGAGCTAGAAGAATCTGATGTCTTCAGCTAATTGGTGAACATGTAGTTTCACCACTCTACTATCAGTGTATCACTGAAAGTGCTCTCTGAATCTGTGGTTTGAGATAACCACTGACCAATTGATACCATGTATCTGATGGTTTTTGGATGACCACTAACCAATTTTGACACTTTTAGGTGTCCAACAACATCTCAATGTATAATGTGTATGATTCAATTGCAAGTTATTGAACCATAATTCTGCCAAAGTCTGTCATCTACAAACCACAGTTGCCCATTTGGAAACTTTCATGCCCATCTGGCATATTTGATGTTTGTTGTTGTTGAAACTTTTTGTATAAAAACCAATTCCATCATCAATTCCCCCCTTTTTCAGTTGAAAGGAGAGACCATAAGTGGTTTCATGAGTCGTCTTCATTGGAATTTTGAACTCCCTGTGTTAAGGAGCATGAGAGTTTCATCATTGTACTCCCTCCTTTGATGCTCAAGAGAGTACCATACTTCTTTCATTTGAGTACAACACAAAGTGGGCATGCAGAAAAAACCACATGTTATCTCATCCCGTGAGGGCCATGCTCAAAAGATATGCCATAAGGGGACCACTTATGTGAGGTAAAAAAATGTTATGTGCTACAAATATTGGTCTTTACTCGATATTGAATTCTTCAGTAAGACTTATATAATCTCTTGGTTGTTGATGACCACTACGAAGGCTCAATCCACTCATAGTGAATCTTCAATCTTGCAGGTTTCTTCAGTGTTGAACATTTGTCTGAAGAATGGTTATGCTTGCCACAATGTTGGCAAGGATGGAGATCAAAAAAATGATTCTCCATGTGACCAACTCGATTGCAATAATGGCACTTATCATTCTGATGTTGAACTGGAACAGGTGAAAGTGAATCTTCTTGAAGGAATCCAGCACTTTGGAACTTGATTGGTCTGGAATAATCGAGAATATGAAAGGTAACTTCCTTGTCATATCCAAGTCTTGTTCTATTCTTGTTGTAAATGATTTATTCCCAAGGTATGATGATGGTCTTGAAAAGAGTATTCTGAGTCTGATTATCTTGAACTTGAACAACTTCATCTTCATTGGAAGTTTCTTCTGAAGTTGGCTTGCTGAGATTCTCTTTCACTGACTGTTGATCATAATTATCATCATCATCATTATAGAGAGGGTTGTTTTGAACAAAAACTAGTTCATAATACTTCATTGGCTATTTATTTTTGAGATTTATCAACTCATCAATCAATAGTTGGGATTGTGCTTGAAGAAGTCTAACTTTATCTTGCATCACTTGCAAACAAGTTAGCACTGATTGAAGAGTTTATTTGTTCAATATTATTGTGTTGTCTTCAGTGGTGTTTATTAGAGTATTCAGAAACTATAGTAATTCACGACTTCACTCCATTTGAACACATTCACTTGAACCTCTCGTTCACTTTCTCTTCTGGCTCACTTGTACTCGCTCACTTGAAATTGCTTCCAGGAAGTTGAGGATGTCTGTTACCAATGAAAATGCATTCAAACTTGTGATAACAATGACTTGAGTTTTACTCAACCTTGTCAATTTCGACTCAAAGTTACAATGAATCTTGGGTGTCGGTCTCAACCAAGAATGCACCTAATTACAAAGAAATTCAACTTGATTTGATTGGACGCTTACAAAATAATTATAGTTGATCTTGATTACTTACAAAAAAAATACTATTTGCAAGTTTACAATAAATGTTGATTTCAAGGTTGAGTTGATCTTCAAATTTGATGATGTTTTGAGTCCTTGATTATGATCTTGATGTGTCCAATGTTGATGTGATTGCCAATTTGATATCTTTGTTTCAGCTTGATTACTTGGTCTTTAATGTATGTGCTTCACTGGCATTAATTGTGTGCTTGCATTAACTTGTTATGGATTTCATGTGTGAATGGTTATACAGTACAAGTGTAGTGTCAAAACTAGACACAATACCAAGAAAAAATTCAAGAAATCTTTCACCATCACACACAATGAAAGGTGATCCTGATATCCTCTTGTTCAATTTCGAGTGGATCTAGGACAAAGAAGAAAAAAATGATGTTTTTATTGAAAATGATGTACATGAGGTCTACAACTAGACTTCTTATGTAAACACTTATAACCCTTTTTACAAACTAAATTTATCAATAGTTACAAGCATTGAAGCCCTCAATATATTTTATTCAACCTTCAAATCCCATACTTTCTTCACTCAACTTTGACTCTCACAATGGTGATCCTCAAACATACTTTCATGATTCTTTCAATCAATAGACTTTGATCTTGACCATGAATTGAATACCATTCTTGCACTTTCCATACAATTCCAATTCAATGTGTATTTTACAATTTCAACTCTGATGTGAAACAACCACTCACTTAACATATAACATATAGTATCCCATCAATTATGAAGAATTGTTTTTACCCTTCTTACCAAAGTTCTTCAATCTTCAAATCAAATTGACCACTCATTCTATCAAATCATTTGTGAGTTGTTTCTTTG
This sequence comes from Picea glauca, assembly GCA_000966675.3. Classification (NCBI taxonomy): domain Eukaryota; kingdom Viridiplantae; phylum Streptophyta; class Pinopsida; order Pinales; family Pinaceae; genus Picea; species Picea glauca. Next base: position 162,223 of record JZKD02S1672906.1, read on the forward strand.
TTAATAATGTGAACATATTGCATCATAAACAAATAATTCATCTTGGACCAAAAAAGAAAAATATTATACCTTATGCCTGAAATCCTTAAACATTGTACCCATCTTTCTGTACTCCTCAATGAGACCATTCCATTCCTTTATTGTTGTGTCATTATCCTCCATACTAATCAAATAAAGGAATTGGTATTCTTCGGTTTTGAAAAGCACATCACCTACGCTCGATAATAACCACATGTATCGATTTGCTCTCAATTTCTTGAAGAACCCAACTGTGCATGCTCCCTTGATAATTTGTAAGTTGGACAGATAATGGATCTGGTCCAACTTATAAATGTTCTGCAGCAATGCTCGTTAACTTGCCTTAATTACCAACACATTTCTATGCATTTTTGTATATCACATGGATAACTTGCACTAATTGTGTTTGTTATCACTCCAGGAAACTCTCCTAGGTTGTATTTCAAAGATGCCTAGTAACTTAAATAATCTTTCAATGATTTACTCAATGATGGGTATGAGGTTGGATCAATATGAATATCTAACTCACTGGATTGTATCACAAGACTATCTAAGGATATTCAAACAATGCAAGGCCTTTAAGAGCTATTATCAGATAGGTGAATCAAATGGATAAAAAGACTAATCAATTAACCAGAACATACGTCTATAAAACAATAGATATGATGGGCTAACAGATCAACAATAAATACTTATGATCCTTTTCTTACTAATCATATAGTGATATGACAATCACCAATGGACTATGTAAACATAGATAAAGAACATAATTCGACTCATAAGCATATAACAGAAAGAGAAAAGAAGATCTGACAATAACAGTGAAAGAAGATTGCAGGCTGAACATATTATAGAAAGAATCTCTATCACAATAGCAGTATAGTTTAGAACTCAAAATTGAACCCCTCGTTCATCAAATGTTCTTGGCTTTATAGCCTTTACAAACAGTTTCCAGATCCTAAAATAAATGGATCTCAAATCTAAATAAATCTCTAAGTAAAATCAAATACAACAGCTATAACTTAGATCCTATGTCTAAGGGATTAGATCCCATTTAAAATTGAGTCTTTAAGTGCCCCATGAATTATCCTTGAGAAGAAAAATGACTATCGAATCATCTTGATATCTTCTACAGTATTCAGGAGGATGACAAAACATTTGACATTTTCCTTTGACAGCTAGGCAACACTTTTTCTAAAAGTAGAAAAGCCTCCTTGACCTATTTTCCTTTGTATCTGCCTTATAAACTTGAAGGGAGGATAATCTTTGTTCCATTAAATTCTATCGTTCGATTAGAACTTTCATGAGATGATTTGGCAGAAAAGATATTCGGTTTGTGCACAAACACTGAATTTATGCCTGTGTTTCTATTTTCGACAGCTTAAAGGCATGAAACAGAGTGAGATTAGTTGCCGAAAGAGGATCTTTCGGTAGCTAACAATGCCTTTTGGAACTGGTCTGAGCTCTCGAAAGTGCAGGCCTTCAAAAAGTCTTAAAAACTGCAAAAATGAAATTTCTTTGGACTGTCTGCTCTTCAGGGCTCTTTATGCAAGTTTATGGCTGCTTGGAAATTCTGAATTAACCTTGATTGAATGATGATTCTTGAGTTTTGCCCACCACCTGGGCTATGAATCATTATTCTGATGTAGGAGCATCGCCAACTCATCAAGCGAGCCAGCGCGGAAGCAGAAGACGGTTGGACAAGACAACACAAATTTTGAAATTGCCTTGGAAGTTGTTGCGTGATCTTAATTGAGTCATTTAAGACAAGGCACACTTGTGTATTGTAAATGGAACTTGAGCGGATAGCTCTCGTCCTTAAAAGATAGACGACATTTAATATAGTTAATGCAAGTAGATAGGAATTTAATTCTAGATTTGATAGCTTTAGGAAGCAAGAGGGAAAATGGATATAGACACCCCTCATTGTATTATTGTAACAAAAGCCTGAGCATAGAGAAGAGGAAGAAGAACATTCAGAGAGAATGAGCAAGTAGAGAACTGTGTAAAATAACACCCATGTACAGATATTTAAATTAATAGAAGAGTTCTGATTCAAAATTCATGGTTTGTGTTGTTCTCTGTGTATTTGATGTTGTTATGCTCATGAATGTTTGCTCTCTGTTATACATTTGCTTTTATATGTTGTGCGTATGATTTCATGATTGAATTTTAAATCTAAAGGAAAGGAGAAATGAGTTTCAATTGTTTCTCTAATTGAGCCAGAGAATTCCTGCAAAGAGTGCAGTTGAAGTGTCCGCAAGGAGTGCGTCGACAGGAGGGTTCAAATCGAGATAGCTTTTGTTCTCATTTCCTCGAAGGGAAGTTGGGTATAGGGTCATGCAAGAGGTGTGCAGGCCAGGTAAAATACTCAAGGTTGAGAACCTGAGTGAAAATCTGAAAGACTGTTGTTGCAGGTGTGTGCAGAGTCGAAAGAGACTTCAACACTCAGACGTGTTGACGAGTTTCCGCAAAGAGTGCATGTAGGGAGAATTTTCTAAGGCTCAAAGTCACAGCAAGACTCATGAAGGATAGAGTCTCCGAAGTCGTAGAAGGATCACACAGAGAGGTTGGTTTTGAATTTTTCAAGCAAGCACTGCAAGTTTGCACATAGGTGAACAAGTCTTCGTGGAGGAAGGAACGGACGGCCAGAATTCCACGAGGAGAATTCATGAATCATCGTAAGCCATTAGATCTTGGAAAGGTGGAGGGAAGATAAGGCGACATATTCCCAAAGGGTTCCAAGCTCAGGAGATATGGAACCATTGATCAAGACCATGAGGGTCATTGGATCCACACGCATATCGTAGATCGAGGTTTCATGAGTCGAAGCTCCAAAATAGTGCATCAGGATTTGCAATATCACGATCCGCGATATCCCGACAAGCTCAAAATCGTCCATCGGTTGGGACGCATGTCGAAAGATCCAGAGAAGTCAAGGTTCGGAGCATCAGAGTTTTCAGAGACAAGGTATTCATGGCGTGTGGAATCGTGAAATGCGATATCCCGACGGTGACGTAAACAGTGTGGGTCCGCAGGAGCCAGTGGAAGTCAGGTGGCACCCTACATCGGAGTTCGGGGAAGGGAAAGTCCCAAATATTTTGGAATTCGGATTTGCGATTCCGCAAAATCCAAAATCCCGATAAAGGTGACTAGACCGTTGAAAAGTCAACCCGCGAGCGCATCGGATTTTCGGCACATCGGGGTTCGGAAGTCGATAAGTCGAGTGGTTCGACATCACGAGTGGTGAAATCATGATAGAGAAGAAGTCTCGACAGGTTTAAGGTGAGTTCAGCATTGACTTAGGCATCGGGTCTCGGTGATCCATGGGTGCAGCGCTCGACCTTTGGACTCGCAAGTTGCGAGTTCTGATTTCCCGATAAGCAAAGAAAAGGGGAATCACGCTAAGTGTTCTATGGGTGTGGATTTCCCGATAGGGAAATAGAAGAACGTTTCAGTTCTTCGGGCCAAAAAGGAAGAGAATATCCTGCGAGTGAGCATACCAGTGAGGGTGTGGCTGTGTCAGAGTGGTATCAGAGCACAAAAAGACTCTTTGCTTTCTGTAGCAGAGAAGAGGAAAATTCACCATGCCGCCAAGGAGAGAAAGGCAATCACCTGATCCAGAGGATAGGGAAATTTCAAGGCAGAGAGGCAGACAGATGGTAGATCCAGCCATAGAGAGACAAATGTGTGATCTCCGAGCTAGACTTGAAGACATGGAGACAGTACAAAGACGCACAGCCAGTGTAGGGGATCTGAGTGATTCCGACAGCGATATAGAGGTTGAACGCAAAAAATAAGTCACAACTGAATATGCAGCGAATGATTGTCTAATAAAAGATATTGCATGGATGGGTGCAAAGCCAAAGATGGACATTCCAGTTTACAAGGGAAATCTAGATGCAGAAGAGCTTCTAGATTGGATTAGAGCTCTTGACACCTACTTCGACTATGAAGATGTTGAAGAGGATAAGAAGGTCAGGCATGTTGTCATGTGCTTGAAAGGACATGCCACATTATGGTGGGACGAGCTACAGGCAGATAGAAATTGCAAGGGCAAGCAGAAGATCAAGAGCTAGGATCAAATGATTGCAAAGATGAAGGAAAAGTTCATCCCGAGGGACTATCAAATCACTCTGTTCGGGAGGATGCAAAACCTGAGACAGAAGTTGATGACAGTTAAAGAATACACTGAGTAATTCTACCGACTGAACATCAGGGTAGGTCATCGGGAGAGCGATGATGAGAAAGTTTCCAGGTATATGAATGGCCTGAGATACGATATCCAGGACGAGATGAGCATGGTAACCATCAAAAATTTGGAGGATTCTTATCAGATGGCTTTGAAAGCTGAGGAAAATCTGAGTTATAAGAAAGGTCAAAGAGGGCGAGGTAGGAGTCAGCCCAGAGGCAAGTCAGTTGCCAAGAATAAATACCAGAAGCCCAAAGGGGAATGGAACAAACCTTAGGGTAAGATGGAGAGAGGTGGAAGTTCACGGCGGGGGAAACACGCTGAGCAAAGAGAACAACATACTAAGTAGAGAGGAGGATATGCCGATAACAATGTGTTTCCTCATACCAGAGGTAGAGGAAGAGGAAGAGGTGGAGTAATCACTTGCTTCACGTGTGGAAAAAATGGACACAAGTCATTCAAGTGTCCAGAGAAAAAGAAGGATGGAGGAGAAGCTCATATCGCTGAGGCACAGTGGCGAGACGTGGAAGTTGAAGATGCTGAAGGCGGAAGGTCATTGATGATGCGAAAAGTTCTTTTGACACCCAAGAAGGAGGTGGAGGACTCAGCTCAAAGGACCAGACTTTTCAGAACAGCTTGCAAGACCAAGGATAGGGTATGCAAGGTTATCACGGACACCGGTAGCATAGATAATCTCATTTCAACCGAGATGGTAGAGAAGCTGGAGCTGGAGACAACTAATCACCCGAGTCCATACAAGGTTTCATGGCTACAGAAGGGACACCAGGTAACTGTTACTAAACAATGCTTGGTTGAATTCAAAATAGGAGGATACAATGATAAGATTTTGTGTGACGTCAATCCTATGGATGTTTGTCATTTATTGCTGGGAAGACCATGGAAATATGACAGAAATGTGATTCATGATGGGAAAATGAACACATACACCTTGGAGAAAAATGGGAGAACCCATATGTTACTTTTGATAAAAGATAAGGAGGTGAAACCAGAGGCAAGCAACACAATACTTCTCATGAGTACGAAGGAACTTCTTACAAAGGTGAAGAAGAAAGAAGATCCACAATTCTTTGTGGTCAGAAAGCCGAGGATTGTTTTGACTAGCACAAGAGTGGATGATCTACCAGAAGAAATTCAAGAACTACTGGAAGAGTTCGCTAACATTGTGGTAGATGAATTAACTCGTTCATTACCACCGATGAGGAGTGTAAGTCATCATATTGACCTCATACCAGGAGCTAGTTTTCCAAACAAAGCTGCGTACAGGTTGACGCCGCAAGAAAATGAGGAGGTTAAAAGACAGGTCCAGGAGTTATTGGACAAAGGGTTAGTCGGGGAAAGCTTGAGTCCATGCGATGTTCCAACAGTACTCAGTCCAAAGAAAGACTGAGGTTGGAGGATGTGTACCGACTTGAGGGCGATTAACAAGATAACCATCAGGTATAGATTTCCATTTCCAAGGATGGATGATTTAATGGATTGCTTGAGTGGGGAAGAATATTTTTCAAAAGTTGATCTGAAAATCGGATATCACCAAATTCATATGAGAGAGGGTGATGAATGGAAAACAACATTCAAGATAAACAAAGGTTTGTATGAATGGTTGGTCATGCCATTTGGCTTAACGAATGCACTGAGTACCTTTATGAGGTTGATGAATGAAGTCCTGAAGGATTTCATCGAAAAAAAATTCATCGTATATCTGGATGATATATTGATTTTCAGTAAGACAAAGGCTGAACATCTAAATCATTTGGCCATTGTGATGAAGAAGCTACAGCAGGAGAATCTGTTGATAAATATGAAGAAGTCCTCATTCATGAAGACAAAGCTCATTTATCTGGGTTTTGTTATTTCAGCAAATGAATTAAGAATGGATCCGAATAAGGTAGAAGTGATCAAGAATTGGCCATCACCGAGGAATTTATTCGAGGTGAGAAGTTTTCATGGACTGGCTAGTTTCTATCGAAAGTTCATCAGGAATTTCAGTGGGATTAGCGCAACGATGATGGACACAGTAAGAAATGGCATAAATATTTTCGCTGGACAGCAAAGGCTGAGAAGAGGTTCAATCTGTTGAAGCGAAAGATCACATAACAACCGGTTCTGGTGTTACCGGATTTCCAAAAGACATTTCAGGTGAAATGTGATGCAAGCGGGTTTTCCATAGGAGCGGTCTTGAGTCAGGAGGACAGACCAATCGCATATTTCAGCGAAAAGATGAACGAGGCAAAATTGAAATACTCCACATATGATAAGGAATTTTATGCCATCATACAAGCATTGAAAAAGTGGAGGCATTACTTGATCCCAAAGGAATTTGTTCAGAGAGAATGAGCAAGCAGAGAACTGTGTAAAAGAACACCCATGTACAGATATTTGAATTAACAGAAGAGTTCTTATTCAAAATTCATGGTTTGTGTTGTTCTCTATGTATTTGATGTTGTTATGCTCATGAATGTTTGTTCTCTGTTATACATTTTATTTTATATGTTGTGCGTATGATTTCATGATTGAATTTGAAATCTAAAGGAAAGGAGAAATGAGTTTCAATTGTTTCTCTAATTGAGCCAGAGAATTCCTACAAAGAGTGCAGTTGAAGTGTCCGCAAGGAATGCATCGACAGGAGGGTTCAAATCGAGATATATTTTTTTCTCATTTCCTCGAAGGGTAGTTGGCACAAGGTCGTGCAAGAGGTGCGTAGGCTAGGTAAAAGACTCAGGGTTGAGAACCTAAGTGAAAAGCTGAAAGACTGATGTTGCAAGTGTGCGCAGAGTCAAAAGAGACTTCAACACTTAGACGTGTTGAAGGGTTGCTGCAAGGAGTGGGTGCAGGGAGACTTTTCTAAGGCTCAAAGTCACAGCAAGACTCAGGAAGGATAGAGTCTCCGAAGTCATAGAAGGATCGCACAGAGAGGTTGGGTTTGAATTTTTCAAGAAAGCACTACAAGTTTGCGCATAGGTGAACAAGTCTTCGTGGAGGAAGGAACGGACGACCATAATTCCCCGAGGAGAATTCGTGAATCGTCATAAGCCATTAGATCTTGTAAAGGTGCAGGGAAGATAAGGCAACGTATTCCCAAAGGGTTCTAATATTAGGAGAGGCAGAGTCGTTGATCAATACCACGAGGGTCGTTGGATCCACACGCATATCGTGGATCGAGGTTTCGTGAGTCGAAGCTCCAAAATAGTGCATCAAGAATTGCGATATCACGATCCGCGATATCCTGACGAGCTCAGAACTGTCCATCGATTGGGACGCTTGTCGGAAGATCCAGAGGAGTCGGGGTTCAGAGCATCGGATTTTTCAGAGACAAGGTATTCATGCCGTGTGGAATCGTGAAACGCGATATCCCGACGGTGACGTAAATAGTGTGGGGCCGCAGGATCCAGTGGAAGCCAGGTGACACCCTATATCGGATTTCGGGGAAGGCAAAGTCCCAAATATTTTGGCATTAGGATTCGCGATCCCATGAAATCCAAAATCCTGATGGAGGTGACGGGACTGTTGAAAAGTCAACCCACGATCGCATCGGGGTTCAGAAGTCGATAAGTCGAGTGGTTTGACATCACGAGTGGAGAAATCACGATAGAGAAGAAGTCCCGACAGGGTTAAGGTGAGGTCAGCGTTGACTTAGGCATCGGGTCTCGGTGATCCGTGGGTGCAGCGCTCGACCTTTGGACTCGCAAGTTGCAAGTTCCAATTTCTCGATAAGCAAAGAAAAGGGGAATTGCGCTAAGTGTTCTGTGGGTGTGGATTTCCTGATAGGGAAATAGAAGAACATTTCAATTCTTCGGGCTGAAAAGGAAGAGAAGATCCTGCGAGCGAGCGTACCAGTGAGGGTGCGGTTGCGTCATATTCTCTCCTCGGTATGTTGCAGACAATCAATATTTCCTGTAGACTCCATTCACAGTCAAAGTGTTTGTTGCATAATGTTGATTGGCATTATGTTTGATCACAATGCCTTTCTGCAATTTAGGCTGATGATGATCTTCATATTTCTCAGAAAAATTTGGATGTACTCCATGTACTATCTGCAGAAACAAGAAAAGACTTGTGGATTGTACATTCAAATAATACCTCCTCTGGAAATCTATGAGTCAGGCATTTTGAAATCTTTTTCATAGCTTGAAACATCATGGGTGCCCCTGCTCCTTGGACTAAATTTGACCCTACCTCTTCCTTATCAAATAAGGCAACCATCCCTATGTAGGATTTGTTTGATAGATCTACTGAGGGACTACAACTATCCAAAAGAATTTCCAATCCCATTGTGCCATCACTCCCACCATGGTATGCATTTCGAAGTGAAATCATGTCATGATTACCACTGTATAATTGACCTATCAATGTGGCTAATTCATTTGCTTCTGAGCCTGAATTGACAAAGTAAACAACCTTGAGATTTTCGGGCATTTTGGAAGCTAGTGGATCTGCAAAATTCCTACTGCATGATGAAGGTATATTGTTGTTGCATGTTGCAGTGTTTCATTTTGAACCTTGATGTCTTTTACAATATCTGGACGGCAATGCCGACAGGAAACTGTCATGATACCTGCAAAAGAATTGAGATATCAACGTCCATTCTCATAAAAAAGGTATTGCATATTCCCTTCAACAATGTTCAGCATCTTCTGGTAATAATAAAAGAGAGAGGGGCCAAGGAACTTCTTCCTCTTTTGCAAAACCTCATCGGAGGAGGGGCCTCTGTAAAGCCGTGGTGTGTAGTTGAACGGTGGAAGTTCTAGTTCCCTGCATGTTCATTTACAACTTGTCGCTTACAGTTTGATGCTTGACAGCTAACAGCTCGGGCTTTGTGCATTTCCATGAGTCACCTACATACTCCTACAAGCTCGGCGACCTGTAATATTAACAAAAAAAACTTAACAGAGGTAAATCAAATCTGAGGCTTGGTGCAAATCCCCTTTGCTCGTGGTTCTTCATATGCAACTCAATATTCGACAATTATACCGATGAGATATTCTTCATATGCTTGTGGCTTGATCTATGGATTTATATGTTGACTTGTTTGACTTTAATTTGTTTGCTATGACTCGTGGGCTCATCTTAATGTATTAATTTGGCATACAAGTCAAAACTATGAGTTAACCCGAGACTTATTTTATAATCATAGCTTGACTCGTGGCTTTTATAACACAAATACTCATATAACTTATCGATGAGGAATAAAATGACATGGTGCTCAGCGCTCAGCTTGGATGAATTGCATGGCATGTGGCCTTGGGTTGTGTGTCAACTTAGGACAGTGACTAGATGTAATAAATAAGGGCTAACAATTTTATTCGTATTGCAGGTCAAGAGGGGAAAATTTAAGGATGCTAGGAAAAATCAATCGTCGGAAAATCGATGAAGAACTAGAATGGATAAGACATTGGCATACTTTGAAGGCATTGTATTTTCGATTGGGTCGATGGTTATTAAAGGAGAATATCTGACAGGGGATTAAAGAACACAAAATAAAGGTGGTTATGTATTTCAATATTATAGACTAGTTGAAGTCGTATATCACTTTATGAACTCTGTTTTTTATACAAACCTCCAACTACAAACAATGGCAAGTAATAAATCATCAAAGGTACGATACTTCTTGCCTTACTTTGAGCACGAGAAGTTAATAGAGACCGTCAATATTAGAAGTGATCTTGATGGTTTACTTGAATGACCATAGGTATGTAAAAGGGATAATTGAACAAATATTTTAGATTTATGAATTATTGAAATTTTGGCCTTGCCATGCCTTGTCATGTCATTCCTTGCCTCGCCATGCCATGCCTTGCATTTCCTTCACTTGTCATGCCATGCCTTTCCTTTCCATTCCATGACATGTCATGCCTTGCATTGCCTTCACTTTTCATGTCTTGCCTTACCTTTCCTTTCCATGCAATTCTATGCATTGCTATGCCATGTCTTTCCTTTCCATTCCATGCCATGCATTTCATTGTGTTATGATGCCATGCCATTTCATGCCTTTCCATGTCATTTCTTGTCTCACCATGCCATGCATTTCCTTTCCTTGTCGTGCCATGCCTTTCCTTTCCTTTCCTTTCTTTTCATTGCTTTTCCTTGCCTTACCTTTTGTCACGCCATGCCATGCCATGCCTTTCCATGCCTTTCCTTTCCATGAAATTACATGCCACGTCGTACCATGCCTTGCCTTGGCAAGCCATGCCTTGCCTTTCCATGTCATGCCTTGCCCTTCCAAGCCATGCCTTACCATGCCTTTCCATGACATGCCTTTCCTTTCCATGCCATGCCATGCCTTGCCTTGCCTTGCCTTGCCTTGCCTTTCCTTTCCATGCCATGCATTACCTTGCCAATCCATGCCTTACCTTGTTATTTCATGCCTTTCATTTCCTTTCCATGTCATGCCTTGCGTTGCCTTGACTTGCCTTTCCATTCCATGACATGCCATGCCTTGCCTTTCCATTCCATGCAATGCATTTCCATGCCATGCCTTTCCTTTCCATGCCATGCCATGCCTTGTCATGCCATGTCTTTCCTTTCCATTCCATGTCATGACATGCATTGCCTTGCCTCTCCATGGCATGCCATGCCATGCCTTTCCTTACCTTTCCATTCCATTCCATGACTTTCCAATCCATTCCTTTCCATGACTTTCCATGGTATATCTTGCCTTGCCTTTCCATGCCTTGCATTTCCTTTCCTTTCCATGCCATGCCTTGCCTTACTTTGCCAAGCCATGCCTTTTATTTCCAAGGCATTCCTTAACTTGTCATGCCTTTCATTTCCTTACCTTACCATGCCATGCCTTGTCTTGATTTTTCTTTCCTTTCCATGCCATACCATGTCATTCCTTGCCTTTCCATGTCATGCCATGTCATGCCTTTCCATGCCTTGCCTTTCCTTTCCATGCCATGCCTTTCCATGCCTTGCCTTGCCTTTTCATTCCTTGCCTTTCCTTGTCATGCCATGCCATGACATGTCATCCATTTCCTTTCGTTTCCATGCCTTGCCTTATCTTTCCATGCCATGCCTTGCCATGCCTTGTCATGTCATTCCTTGTCATGCCAAGCCATGTCTTTCCATGCCTTGACATGCCATTCATTTCCTTCCCATGCCATGCCTTACATTTCCTTTCCTTGTCATTCCATGCCTTTCCTTTCCATGCCATGCCATGCCTTGTCTTGTCAAGGCCTGCCTCGCCTTGCCATGCCTTGAATTGCCATGACATGTCTTGCCTTGCCTTGCCATGTCATGCCATGCCTTTATTTTCCATGCCTTTCCATGCCATTTCTTTCCATGCCTTGCCTTGCCTTGCCATACCATGCCTTTTCATTCCTTTCCTTGCCATGCCATGCCATGCATTTCCTTTCCTTGTCATTCCATTCCATGCCTTTCCATGACATGGATTTCCTTTCCATCCCTTGCCTTGCCTTGCTATGCCTTGCATTTCTTTTCCAAGCCATGCCTTTCCATGAATTGTCATGCCATGCCTTGCCTTTCCATTCCATGCCATGTCATGCCTTGCAATGCCTTTCCTTTCCATGCCATGCCATTTCTTATATTAAATTCACATGCCATGCCATGCCATGCCATGTATTGCCTTTCCATTCCATGCCTTGCATTTCCATGCCATGCAATGCCATGCCATGCTTTGCCTTTCCTTTTCATGCCATGTATTTCCTTGCCAAGCCATGCATTGTCATGCCTTGCTATGCCATGTCATTCCTGGCATGAGTTGACTTGCTATGTCATGGCATGCCTTTCCATGTCACGCCATGTCATGCCTTGAATTTCCTTCACATGCCATGCCATGCCTTTCCTTGCCATGCCTTCCATTGCCTTGCCATGTCATGCCATGCCTTTCCTTGCCTTGCCTTGAAATGGCATGTCAAGCCTTGCCTTTCCATGCCATGCCATTTCTTGCCATGCCCTGCGTTTCCTTGACATGACATGCCTTGCCTTGCCTTTCCATGTCATGGCATGACATGCATTTCCTTGACTTGACTTGTCATGACATGCCTTGCCATGCCATACCTTTCACTTCCATGTGATGCCTTGCCTTTCCTTGCCATGTCATTCCTTTCCTTGCCAAACCATGCCTTATCATTCCTTGCCATGCCATGCCTTTCCTTTCCATGTCATGGTGATTGAGGGGAGTTCATGTGGAGATTCAGTTTATTGGGTGAGCAGAGGTCCAAGACAATAGACTTGAACAATGGATGTCATTGGAAAGGTATGGTTGGTATTGATTTATTTCTCTTTATAAGTGTTTTAGTGAGTTATTTGAAGGGGAGTTAGGTGACTTGGTGGTTCAAGTGAAATATGTTCCTGCTGTGAAAACCAACAAACTTGAGGTTGACTCAAGTGGTGCATATTTGAAGAATTCTTGTAACAGTTTGAGATGCCTTAGTTGGGCGAATATGTAGAGAAATGGGGTGACTTCCTTGGATGACTCTTTTGGTGGACTTAGGAAGATTTGGATGAATTCATGGAGGTGTCTTGAGGAAGTTTCCTAACTCTTTGATGAGGTGCATTGGACATGTTGTTGTGGCGAAGTAGGATGTGAATTTTGTACATGTCGAGTTGAGAGGATGGATGAGGCACCCTAGTGCTTGGTGCCTTATCTAGATTCGTTGGGTCATGCAATGACTTGCAATCACAAAAACATTTCTAGATTTAGGATGCTTATAGGAGGTGCAAGGAAGTTCCATTATAGGAGATGAATGGAGTCAATAAAGAAGTCGACCAAGAATTGTTGAAAATCAACCCGAATGGGAAGAACGTAGACCAATTGACTTGGGTGGTGTTCACTTGCATTTGGTATGGGACATTGGATGAGATAGAGCACACCTTGGTGACTTGTGGATGATTGTGCAATGACTCAAAGATCTGGGGAGGGTCGTTTGTTGAAGTTGGCAGAAGTATTGTTGTGATCATGCCTAAGGCATGGAAGTTCTTTGAGGTGATTGATTCTACTTGGAGTGATTCGGAAAGTTCATTGGGATGTTTGAGGAGTGTAGGCACTCTAGCCACACTCATTGAATATGTTGAGTTGTAGAGAGGTGACTTGAAAAAAGGAGGAGAGATGAGGACTTGCCTTCATTTGGAGGATTGTACAAACAAGAAGATTGAAACATGAAAATATTACTTGGGCATGAGTGTTTCTCTTTATTTGGGGAAACATGGTTGAGGGTGAAGGAAAACCATTCAAAGGCATGGAGGGGTAGACGTGATAGCATGGTGGGGTGATGAAGTAGTGGGGAAAATGTGGTTTGGACATGTAGTTCTTGGTGCAGATTGGCTAACTATGCCATGGGGTGGACAGTGGAGTCAAGTTTCCACAGATGACTTTGTTTAGGGATGACTTCATAGTACATCAAGGTGAGGGGTGATGATTCCTTGGTTTGAGATTGTTTTTCAGGTGGACCGAATTGTGAATGGAAGTCAAAGTATGAATGCATTGGTAGGTTCAAAGTACAACACTTAGACATTATGGAGGATCTCCTTGACAAAGATCAGATAATGGAAACAATAGTGAGGCAAGGATGGACACTTGCCTTAGTCTTTGAGGTTGAACAAAGTGACAAAGATGCGGACAAAAAATACTAAGTTCAGGCATGAGGATGTGCATGTTCATGGATTGGGCATGAGGATTTGATTAGCTACCCAACCAGTTCGAGATGTGGCGGTCAATAGTGAGAAAAGACATGGAAAAGTTGGTTGAAGTATGGGTGCAATAGCAAGATACAAGATTTCAACACTAGGTGAAATTTTGAAGTGAACTAGGAAGCATTCAATTGTAGCAGGAAACAACAATAGCAATGGAACTGAGCAACAACAAGGAAACAACATCGCAGCGGGATAATGCTACAGAGTTCAGTGACTTTCATCCTTGGAGTTGGATGAAGTGACCTAATCGAATCAAGCAACAAATTGTGCAAAGTTGGATGCTGTACAATTTGGTTTGTGGAAACTTGGGGTTTCCACTTTGATAGAATTTGGGGTTTCTGATTGGCACGAAACTTAGGATTTCCAACAGATTTAGTTACAACAGAGGCACAAGTTCAGGCAGAGACTTGGAGATCACAATTTTTTTGGATGTTGTCGGGGATGGAAATGACTTGAGGTGGGGGAGGATGTAAGGTCTTCAGCTAGATGGGCACGAAGACCCTCGCCCAAGTCCTCAAGGAGACATAACTTGGGGTTTCTCTAGCACCCAAGTATTTCATAAGTTTGGAAAGTGGACACCTTGGGCATGTGAACACGCCAAGGGACTTTCCAAAGTATGAAGTGACCAAGAGATTAGGGAATGTCAGCATGAGGGGCTCACCAAGGTTGGGCGCATTGGCACCAAGGGGCACAACGATTGACGAGCACATCATTCATTTGAGTGTCTAGGTCCGTGAAGGGGCATGACAATTCATTTGGGTGATCGAGTCCATGAAGGGGCGCAATGATTCATTTGGATGTATGGGTTCGTGAAGGGGCGTGGCACCCCTAAGGGATGTGATGGTTCACGATGGTGACCTTTGGAGTCCCTATAAAAGAACAAGGACACACAACCAAGGAAGGAAGATTTTGAATACAAGGAGAGCAAGAAGAGCTTTATGGTTTTGAGGCAGGCTTAGACAAAGAGGGGCGAGCTTCCTCAAGGATCCAAGTCACTCCACATGGGAGGAATTGTGTTTCTTTGAGGTGGATTCAGTGGACAGAGTGGGGAAACCTCCTTTTGGGTTGATTTTGGGGAAGTCTAGAAACACAGGTCTGTTGGAGGGATGTGTGAGACAAAACCAAAATCTAAGAAGTCTATAGAAACGAAGAAATGAGAAGTTTGCAGTTGAGGGCACGTCTGAGGGGCATCGCAGAAGGTTGTGGAGACAGTTGTGACAGAGACTCTCGGTGGTGAGTTTGTGTATGAGTGTCTTGGTGAGGTGAGGTAAGTCATTTGACTCTTCCCAAGTTATAAACTGAGTTGGTAGTCCTCATATTGTAACTATTTTGCAATAACAAAGACTTAGCCAAGTGTTAGGTATGGTTTGTTTCTCCCACACTATTTTTGTGTATGTCTTTCATTTCTTTTGTTGTTGTTCTCTTGGTTTCTCATGTTCATGGATGTATTCTTATGTATGAAGTCTAATAAGTTTGCAGAAACGAAGAAATGAGAAGTTTGCAGTTGAGGGCACGTCTGAGGTGCATCGCAGAAGGTTGTGGAGATGGTTGTGACAAAGACTCTCAGTGACGAGTTTGTGTATGAGTGTCTTGGTGAGGTGAGGTAATTCATTTGACTCTTCCCAAGTTATAAACAGAATTGGTAGTGCTCATATTGTAACTATTTCGCAATAACAAAGACTTAGCCAGGTGTTAGGCATTGTTTGTTTCTCCCACACTTTTTTTGTGTATGTCTTTCATTTGTTTTGTTGTTGTTCTCCTTGTTTCTCATGTTCATGGATGTATTCTTATGTATGACTAAGTGTTAAACGGTTAACAATTGTCTAAGTATACAAGAGTTGCACTAAAGTAGGAGTGTGACTCATTAGTAGCCAAGAATGGAGTATGAGTATGCTCTAGGTGAAGAGGCATAGTCGGGACGAAGTATCCTTGGTGTTGCCAAGAAACGAAATGAGAAATGTCATAGTGTTGCATGCCCTCAAGAGATGCATGATTGAAAGACACACTATGGGGACGTGACATTAAAAATTATTCTTAGAAATTGAATTTTAGGTATGCTTGTGTATTGTACTATAAATGTTTTCATGTTTTTTTTGTCTTTTAAAGAATTGATCACTTACGTCCCCAATCACATATGATGATAATTGTCTTCATCTTATGATTTATTTTTTAATTTTTTTAAGGATTCCTCACTTATATCCCAACCAATTTATGATGATAATTATCTTCATCTTATCAATGTTTGAATTCTCTTAATAAGCCAATTTCTCATGTTTTCATATTTTTTATATAAGCAATTTTACAAATACAAATATATTGTTATGTATAGAATATCACCAACAAATTAGATATGATATGACATTATTGTTGGGTATGCGTTATATTTTTTGCACAAAATTTTTCATCAAGTTGTTTTTGCTTTTGGCGGTTTTGTGGTGCATGGGGGGATTTGTGGCTTGGTCCATGGTTTTCCAATTAGGTTAAAGAATTAGAATTGTAGTCTCATGGATTATGGGTTTTGGATGTCTCAAGGTCCTATATGTGTTGCATTGTAAACAATGAAGTCGAAAAGATGATGAATAAAAATTAAAGGTGTTTCTCTAAAAATATTGCTAGTTTTATGATTTGGATTTCGAGGATAAATCCCTATGTATATATGTAATTAAAATTGTGTTCTTTGATGTTTTTAAGAATATCATTGTAAAATATTTAAAAATTACATTGATGTTTATAGTTTGATCTCATGAACAGACATTGTTATTGTAAGAAGTGAAGCCATAGGCCATAAATTATATCTACAATAAAAATTGTAAGCTAGTTTATACAACAATTTGATATATATATTTGTGAGAGTTAGTAAAATATATCTACTCATGGAATTATTATTTTTTATAAACATTTTAAATCCATTTTCAATGGATGAAATTAAGTAAAATGTTTGTTTTTTAACCACCTTGAAAAAGAGAACTTTGCACATGATATACCTAATCAACCCGAAACATTGAAAAGAACTTTGTTATGCTATACATAATCAACTTAATGGAAAAATAAGCTATCATTAAATTAATATTTTAATTGTAAAAAAAATTGACTTATACTTTGATTAAATTAATATTTTAATTGCAAAACAAATTGACTTTATATTTTAATTATTGAAAATTGTTGAATATTATTGAATTAGAGAGTAAATATTGGTGTAATACCTAACACACATAATCCATATGTAATTTGTGGAAATTTAATAAAGAAAAAATAATATTTTGATAAATAAATACAATTGTATTTACATTTCATAATTGAATTATCCACTTATGATCACAAATTTTATATTGTTCCCTGTTAATATATAAATTTTCAATTATTTATTCTTCCATATTAACATTTATTTTATAAATCATATATATTTAAGTGTAAAATTTAAGAAATTTTTAAAAATATAATGTGCAAATTTTTTTTAATTTTTATGTTTATGAAAGATTAACATTTACTTTTTTATATTTATCCATAATTCTAAAATTTAGGAAAAAAAAACTTATTATAAATATACATTTTCCACTTACATGCTTATGAATGAGGTGGAAAGTGAAGATGTTCAGTTTAAATAATGACAAGTTGTTTTTATATTGTGGTGAAAAGTTAAAGTGTACATTTCAAATGCATTTATACTAGCAATAACCATTTTATAAAAGTGGTTGATATACGTAGATCGACCTTATTTTTCACATTTCCAAATTAATGACGCCAATCGACTTATATCAACCACTTGTATAAAGTGGTTGTTGTTAGTTGGCGGTGAACATGCCATAGAAACGACCATTAATATATTAATACATTTAATTAATATAATAATTTAATATTACATTAATTTAATATATAATAAAAAATGTATAAATTAAAGTATTAATTGATTAATAAATATATTAAAGTATTAATGTATAAATATAACATATTAATTGATTGATACATTGATAATGTAATGTATTAATGTATTTAGTGTATTTAGTAATACATTACATTAATGTATAATGTATTACATTAATGTAAATATAATAATTTAATGTATTATAAATTAATATTTTACATTAATAAATTAATTTATAATATATTAATTTATAATATATTAATGTGTAATATATTAATTTATAATATATTAATGTGTAATATATTAATACATTAAATTATTCATACATTACATTGATATGTAATGTAGCAATAATATAATATATAATAAACATTTATAAATGAAAGTAATAATTTGCATTAGTGTCTAATGTAATATATTAAATGATTAATAGATTAATAATGTAATGCATTAATTAATTAATTAATACATTGATAAGGTAATAATACACTAATAAATTAATACAGTAAATATATCAATAAATATATTAAAAAATAGATTACTTAAATATATTAAAAAATAGATTACTAAAGTATTAACACATTAGTAAGTATTATTATATTAATTAAAATAATAATACATTAGTATAAATTAAAGTATTAATTTACATAAATGTATAATTTAAAGTATTAATTAATTAATAATAATGTAATCTATTAATTAAATAATACATTTATACAATATTAATTACTACATTGTTAAAATATTAATATAATAATAAAGTAAAAGATTAATAATACATCGTTAAAGTAGTAATAAAAAAATAATTTCATACCTTTAATACATTAAATGAATTAATAAATACATTAGTAAAATATTAATATATTAATGTTTAATGTAACATATTTAATTATTAATAAATTAACAATTCATTAATAAATGCATTCTTAAAGTATTAATGCCTTAATAAATACATTACTAAAGTATTAATACATTAATAATATATTATTTAAGTATTAATACAATAGTATTTTAATTGAAAATGACTATGGTTGAGTATGGTTGACCATGACCATGATTTACTTTGGTATATCTTGGTTAACTTTGGAAAGGAAAGGTTGGATATGGTTGACTATGGTTGTCATTCATCATGGTTGAGTGAGAATGACCATGACCATGGTTGACTATGGTTGATCATAGTTTATTATGGTTGAACATGCCCATCGTTGACCTTCGTTGACCATGTGGATCTCATTATGGTGGGCCATGTTGATTATGTTCACTGTAGTTTACTATGGTACTATTGCATTGCAATGTTGATCATATTTTCTTCGTCAAATTGTGACATCATGTTTTGTTCGTCACATGCCAACATTAGTTTTTGTTCATCACATTGTGAAATTAGCTTTTGTTCATCATATGTCAACATAAGGTTTTGTTCATCACATTGTGACATTAGCTTTTGTTCGTTAGTTGACATCGTAAGGTTATGATGATCAGATTAAGATGAAGGTTTATGTTTCTTAGAATATGGCATTGAAATAAGTTTGTCATAGTTCAATAGTGGGTTATGTTCGTCACATTGCGACATCGAAAAAATGTTTATCACATCAACACATTGGGTTGTGTACATCAAATTGTGAAAATAGGTTGTGTTTGTCCCATTGTGACGTTTGGAAATGTCTATCACATTGCATTTGTCTAATTACAATGCCAATTTATATTTTTTGATTGCAATCTTCATAATTGTTCGTCACATTGAGATGTGTGTATATGTTCGTCAGAATGTGACGTCCATATGTGTTTGTTGCATTGCGGTGTTACTATGTTTGGTAGATTGCATTGTTACTATGTTTGACACATTACGATGTTAATTTGGAAATTTTTGTGACATTGGAGCATCTGTATATGTTCGTCACATTGTTATGTTACTATGCATGGTAGATGGCAACATTACTATGTTCGACACATTATGACGTTTGGAAATGTTTTTCACATTGCGACGTCCATATATGTTCACCACATTTTGACATTACGATGGTTGGTACATTGCAAGTTTACTATGTTTGGCACATTGCAATGTTTGAAAGTGTTTATCACATTGCGACGTCAGGATATGTGCGTCACATTGCAACGTGAGGAAATGTTTGTCATATTGCAACGACAGGGTGATGTGGGACATATTGAGACATGTATTTATGTTTTTCACTGTGCAACATGTTTTTATATTTGTCACATTGCGACACTACCATCCACATTGCGACGACATGTCTATTTTCATCAGATTGTGACGTTACTATGTTTCGTAGATGGAAATATTACTATCTTCATAACATTGAGACATTACTATGTTCGTCATATTGAAACACTATATTTTCATCACATTGCAATGTTATGTGTTCGTCAAAGTGTGACTTTACTATGTTTGGTAGATTTCAATGTTACTATGTTCAACACATTGCGACATTTGGAAATTTGTGTCACATTGTGACATTGCAATAAGTCCGTCATAATGCAAGATCGGGAAATATTCATCACAATGTGACGATAAGATGATGTGTGACACAATACGATGACACGCCTATCCATATCCATATATGTTCCACACATTGCGACGTTTGGAAATGGTGTTCACATTATGATGTCTGTATATATTCGTCACATTGCGACGTTTGGAAGTGTTTCTCACATTGTGACATCAAGATATTTACATGACATTGCAATGCGACATTACTATGTGTGGTAGATTGCAATGTTACTATGTTCATCACATTGCCAATTTAATATGTTCATCACATTGCAACATTATATGTTCATCACATTGTGACGTTAATATGTTTGGTAGATTGAAAAGTTAATTTGTTCGACACATTGCGATGTTTGAAATTGTTTGTGACATTGTGACATTATAATTTTTATTAAACAATAATTGTAGTCAAATAATTATATGATTTATTTTTCTCATATAATATAATATTATCTTTCTTTTAGAATTGTTTGTGTCATTACGACGTTATAATTTTTATTAGACAATAATTATATGATTTATTTTTCTCATATAATATAATATTGTCTTTTTTAATGTATTAACAAAGTTTTAATCAAATAATAAATATAATGTTTTTTTTCTTCATATAATAAGTAATAAAATATTAATAATTAATATTGATATTAATTTTTTTAGAATATAATAATATATTAATAATTATAGTGTAATGTAATATACTATAAAGTAATGTTATTTATATCAAAATTTTAATGTAATTATAGTGTAATATAATATAATGTTATATTATTTTATATTTTATGCTATTTTTGTAATTTCATAATGTTAATTGCACTCTCCATTGTCATATGTTTTGCATAATATCTTCCTCAACTATGAGAATGGGGTGGGGTGGGTTGAGATATTATGCAAACTCACCCTCATAAGTGAAAGGAGATATTATGCAAAACATAATATGTTATGAATAATATCTCCCCTAACCCACCTTCATATGAGAGTGAAAAGAGATGATAAAAAGAAATATTATTCATTATGATTATTAAATTTAAGTGAACAATAATTTATTAAAATCTTCATTTAAATTGAAAATTTTAATTAAGAATGTATCCCACAAAATAACAATATCCATCCATATTAACTAAAATCTTCACTAATTCACTTTAATCACTTCAATGCTTCTTTTTAAACCTCACATCCATATTCTATATTAATATTTATTTTATTTATTAATAAAATAAAAAATTATATCTATTTAAAAATAATATTATTTATTAAAATTATTATAAATATTTTTTGGTACAATATAGTAACTTTGTATTATGATTATTTCAATAAATTAAAGTCTCCATAGTTATTAATGAACTAAGATCTCCACTGTAACACAAAATTAATCACTTAAATGCTTCTTTTTAAACCTCACATCCATGCTCTACAATAATATTTATTTTATTTATTAATAAAATGAAAAATTATGTCTATTTTAAAAATATTATTATTTATTAAAATTATTATAAATATTTGTGGTTATAATCATTGTTTTGAACATATTAACATGTTATTTATAAACTTTGACCATATTAATATTAATATTTGAATGAAAAAAAAAAATCGATATAATGAAAAGAAAATGCAAGGATTGAATAACAACCTCATTGGAAAAAAACATCGGCTCTGCAACTAGGGTTTAGGTACTGACAACCACCGTGAATTGTTCCCACAAGATGACGGCCCCGCAGGGGCTCATACACCGTAGGGAGGGGGCACCGACGAGCGTCTCCTACAGCCGAGTCACGACCAATGAAGATCCTGTAGCGAGAACGAAGAGGCCAACTTTTGAAACACCTCCAGACATGCACGCGCAGCTTCTGGTAGAAGGGACCTTCAAGGATTGGGAAATGGACATCGATCCGGCAAAGGAAAATGTCTCTGCAAATGCCTCAGCCCCTTGGACGCCCGGTACATGCATTCCACAAGCACCACAGGCCCCAAAATATGTCATAAGCTCGCCCCGCATAGAGGAGAAAAAACAATACATGCGAGACAATGCTCTGGTAGGAAAGTTTCTAGGGCTTTGGCCCTCTGAGCGTGATCTGGTCAAATGGATACAGTACTGGTGGAAACCAAAAGGCCACTATGATCTACAACTAGGTTCGAAGGGATTCTTCACAATCATCCTCCACAACCTAGAGGATAGAAACCATATCTTCGATGGAGGGCCTTATTTTTACAACTCGGCGGGACTCTTCTTGAGATTCTGGACAGAAAAATTCAGCCCCAAAAAGGAAGATTTCACCCATGCGCCGGTCTGGATCAGGCTGTATTCTCTTCCCCAGGAATTCTGGCTAGAAGAGGTCCTCGTCGGCATAGGAAATACCATTTGTATCTATGTTAAGTCCTCCGAGGCCACTAAGCAGAGACGCTACACGTCATATGAACGAATCTGTGTATATCTGAACATAGCCAAGCCGCTCCCAGGTTTGATCACGCTGGAATATCATGACGAGGACTGGGCTCAAACCATCGACTATGAACACATCCCCTTCTGGTGTAGGAAATTCCACGAGCATGGGCATCTCTTCAGGGAAATCCCTCTCAATGTGACTCACAAGAAAGGGAACCCAGAAAGCGGCAAGGACAAGGAAGGATTCGTGCAACAGGCAGGGAGAAGATGATAGGGAGGCAGAAAGCAACCGACCCAGGTAAGTAAAGATCCTTCCACCGGTAATAAGTTTTCAATTTTACAAGATCAACCCAAAAACCTTACAACCCCAGCAAACTTGAATCCACCACCCCCGCACTCTGTATCCCAGACCAAAGACCAAGAGGTTGAACAATCCACAAAGAGTAAGGATTCAGAGCCTCCCCCTTAGGGCTCGACATGGGATCAGCTTGAATTGCAGGAGATAGAAGATGGGGACGAGGAAATGGAGATGGAGGAACAGGACCTAGCTGGAGTGGATTTGGACCACCTTGAGCACGCCTATAGACATCAAAAACTTTACACCATACCCAGGGATCAGCTGAGGAAGGTGTACAAAGTATTCCTCAAATCCTCCGCGGGATCCTCAACCTGAGCTAGAAAAGCCTTGGGCATCCAGGGAAGCCAGACAAAAAACCCAAATAGAGCTCGAAAGGACAAAAAGAAACGGGAAAGGAAATCCACAAACAAGCTCATACAGGAGATAGGAAACTTTATGGTAAAATCAGGGCAGATTCACCTAATCTCGGACAGCTTCGCTCCTCTCCCCAGCCCCCCGTCATTATGAAGATCATATCCTGCAATATCATAGGCCTCAACGGACGTAGCAAGCAAAAATTGCTACGAGAACTGATCCTAGTGGAAGCACCAGACATTGTGTTGTTACAGGAAACAAAATGTACCTCAGAAGACCTTGATCGGAGACTCCCCTATTGCTGGAAGCAAGGGGGAGCGGTCTCAATTGATGCCGCAGGAACGGCTGGAGGAGTCGCTATCCTCTGGAACACCAACATTGTCCTGTTGGAAAACTTTCGCACTACCAAATGGTCTATAACAGTGGATTATAGGCTCATCGGCTCAAACAAGCCTGAACATATAACCAGCGTCTATGGGCCGGCCGTTCCAAGGGACAAACAGGCTTTCCTTAGAAGCCTGAGTTACTTATCTAGCCTCACACGATACAACAGATGGATTGTGGGAGGTGATTTTAACATCATCCGCAGCCTGAAGGAAAAAAAAGGAGGATCAAGATGACTGGATCGAGACTCCGGCGACTTCAATAGTCTAATAGATGATCTTCAGCTAATGACCGTTTCCTCGTATCGGAACCACTCATGATGGACGACACTGCAATGGAATCCACTATCCTGAATCGCCCCGGATAGGATCATTGGCCTATACAATTATGGTTGGAAGTCCCAGCCACTCCTGAAAAGAAACCCTTCCGTTTTGAACAGTTTTGGCTAGATCACCCGAATTTCCAAGAAAATATTCAAGACTGGTGGAGGGAGGCAAAAATCTTATAAGGATCCAAAATGTATAGGTTCCAGCAAAAGCTGAAGAATCTCAAGAAAATGCTTAAACTTTGGAACAAGCACACTTTCGGCAGCATCTTCGACTCCCAAAAACAGCTGACAGAGCAAATGGATGAGATTCAACACAGGATCAGAGAGTAGGGACTGACAGATGAGCTCAAAACCCAGGAACTCAGAGTGAATCAGCAGATTGAAGAGAGGAAAAGGCAGGAAGATATACTATGGAAATAGAAGTCGCGTATTCAATGGCTCAAGGAAGGGGAATGCAACACCAAATTCTTTCACCAAACTGCTATCCAGAGAAGGAAAACTAATAAGATCATGCATCTCATCTCAGAGGAGGGGGAAACTCTTCACTCCCATGCTGATCTGGAAACAAATTTGGTTGAGTACTTTCAAGACCTTCTCACTAAGCCCATCCCAGACAGACATGAAGCAATTAATAAGATTACAAGGCATGTGCCCTCCTTTGTAACCCAGGAGCAAAATGCAACCCTCCTCAGACCCTTCACCATCGAGGAAGTAGATCAAGCGCTCCAGGACACCCCTAAATGAAAGGCTCCTGGCCCAGATGGCTTCACCAGTGACTTCTTTCACTACTATTGGCCGATGATTCAGACAGAGGTCTGGGAGATCCTGGAAGACTCAAGGATCACGGGAAAGGTCCTCCAGGCTCTCAATGCCACTTTTCTCGCCTTAATCCCCAAAGAGGGGCAGGTGCATAGGCCCAAGCAATATAGGCCTATAGCTCTCTACAACGTCATCTACAAACTCCTCACAAAAGTAATATCCTGGAGACTCAAACCGATCTTCCCAACAATCATATCCCCAGAGAAATCGGGGTATGTCGAGGGCAGCCAAATCTTGGATAGCATCATTTTGGCTCATGAAGTAATTCACTCCCTGCAGAGAACCAAGACCCCAGGTATGCTCCTCAAGCTGGACCTATCTAAAGCCTTTGATAAGCTCAGTTGGGAGTACATATGAGCAATGCTTATAGCTTTTGGATTTGATCAAAATTGGGTCACTTGGATTTTAAATTTAACTTCCTTGGCCTTATTTTCCCTTCTCATCAATGGTGTACCCTCAAGACCCTTCTCCCCCTCAAGAGGGATTAGACAGGGCGATCCCTTGTCTCTCTTCCTCTTCATTATCATGGCCGAAGGACTCAGCCGATCCATCCACGCTGCTCTGGAAAATAACCTTTTGACTAGTTTACCCTTGCACGGCATCTCCCCCCCATCTCGCATAGCCAATTTGTGGATGACACCCTCTTAATGGGTAGCCCTACTGTACAGGAATCCAACTCGCTCAAGGAGATTCTCCAAACCTTTTCTGATGGCTCAGGTCTGGAGTGTAACAAGGATAAATCCCAAATCTTCTTTTTTAACACGCCCCCTCCGATCCAGCGTCACATTTCGGATATCCTTGGTTTCAACAGAAGCTCCCTTCCGTCCAAATATCTTGGCATACCCCTGATTGACAATGCCCTCTGGAATTCCTCCTAGGAGTACCTTATGTCTTCCTTCTCCAAACGGCTCTCCTCTTGGACCTTTAGAGCTTTAAACCTGCCCAGTCGTCTCACTCTGCTCAAAGTTGTTCTTCAATCTCTCCTGATCTATGCCTTCTCAGCACTGGCCGCCCCAAGGTTTGTCCTCAATACCATCGAAATCTTACAGAGAAACTTCCTTTGGCAAGGCCCCAACAAAGAGAAGAAGATAGCACTGGTCAGCTGGGAAAAACTCTGTAGGCCCAAAGAACAAGGAGGACTGGGGTTAAGAAATCCCTCTATGATAAACAAGGTTCTCAGTGCCAAAATTTTGTGGCACTGGTTAAAAAACCCCAAAGATCTTTGGGCTAAATTGTGGAGGAAGAAATATAACCCCAACATGGCAGAGAAAAACCTAATTCGATGGAATGGAGATAACACAGGCTCCTTAATTTGGACAATGGCCAAGCAGAATAGGCAGATGGTCACTCAGCATGCTTTCTGGGAGATAGGAAATGGGGAAACGACTCTGTTCTGGCAATATTGCTGCCAACAATGGCCAGCCTTAAGCGTTGAGGACTGGGCCCGAGACATTTACGCCCAAGCTACAAGGGTGGGCCTAACAAAAGTAGCGGACTACTGGCAGAACAATCCCACGGAGGACACCTGGCGCTGTCGGCACTTGGATCGGGGGCATATTAATTTGGATCTGCACATCAATCTAGCACCCCTTCAAGAAGAGCTGACTAAATAGAAAATTCCTATAATTGCTGGTGAAGACATACTTCGGTGGGGATACGGGCCACAGGGCTCCTTCACCACGCAAGAGGCCTATCAAATCAAAGCTAAGTCAGACCCNNNCAGGTACAAAAATTTGGGGAAAAATATGGAATCTCAAGCATTGGCTGAAAATCACTCTTTTTCTTTGGTTGGTCTCACACTCAAGTATTCTCACCTGGGACAATCTCCTGAAGAGGGGTTTTGTGGGACCCTCCATATGCATACTTTGTGGAGAGGCAGAGGAAATCTTGAATCATCTACTCATTACTTTCCCTTACACAACTCAAATCTGGGATCAAGTAGCAATCATCATGTGCACCTCGGACCGCCTTAGAGATAGTGTCATTGAAACTGTTATGAACTGGAGAGATCAAGATTTCCGTTCCCCCTACCTCAACATAATTTGGCAACTCCTCCCTGGATTTATCCTTTGGCAAAATTGGAAAGAAAGGAACAGAAGAATTTTTAGAAACACCTCTTCCCCGTGGCACCATTGTTGGCGTCAATGCCAACGCAACCTCTTGGAAACTCTCCCACTTAGGAATTGGTCCGATGCTGACTTAGCTTGCCCTCCCTCCAAGCTCCCCCTCCAGTACTGGACTCCTCTTCCCTCTCCTCAGATGCCCCTTCCCCCCTCTCCCACCTTCCCTTCGAGCAGCCCTTCCCTTTGGTCTCCTCCCCCAAAGGATTTCGTCAAACTCAATTTTGACAGAGCTTCTAAAGGCAATCCCAGAGCTGCGGGCTATGGAGTGGTCTTCCGCAATCATCGTGGACACATTCTCGTCATAGGAGCAGGCCCCCTCGGGCATTCCACGAACAATGCAGCAGAACACTGGGATCTTATCAAGGGACTGCAACTGGCCATTAAGAATAATTACACAAAGATAATCGTCGAGGGGGACTCTTAGGTCATCATTGGGTTGCTGCACAAAATCCTACATGGGGCAAACCTGGATAGCATTTCGCCCAGCTGGAGACTTTCACATGGATTACAGATCATTGCAGACCTACTGCATCCACATCAGGTCATCATTCCCACACACATCAGGAGGAAGGCGAATCAAGTGGCAGATGAATTAGCTAATCTGGGTACCAACTGGAGAGGACCAGACCTCCAATGTTATTCAGCGCAAAATCCTGATCACCCTATCCTCCAGCAGTGTATTCGCAAAGCAGGATTGGTAGATGTTTCCCCGGATGGGGTGTTAGTGGGATCCTTGTGGCAGATGATGGGAGCAGGCACAAGCCGGGGCGACACGGAACCACATGATGGGCTCGTGCCACAGGCTGCCTCCCTCCCTGGTGTTTAATTGCCATTTACTGCGCGGTAAAGGAGCATTAACGCACCCCATTCCACCTTTGAAGATTTTTGAATGGCTCGGCTCGTGGTGTTTGTTATCGGTCCCCGTCTACTGTCTGCAGGGCTTCTCCCTTCGCAGGAAAGGCTGGACTCGGTTCGTTTCCTCTGGGTTGTTGTCGTCCTAGCCACTCTCTTGCACTGGGTGTCCTTAATCCCCCCTAACATTCTCACTGAGCACATGAGGACTCGGCCAAGGGGAAGACCGAAGAGGGGCTCTCCCTGGAAGCCCCGTCGACCCTTGGTCACACCTCCTGACTCGCCCTCCATCTGTTCTTCCTCCTGTCTTCAGACTTAGTTCACCGCTACTTCCTCGCCCGCTTCGCAGAGTGTGCATTTCAACTCCATGGCCATTATCCCTCGATCGCCGGCCTCACTCCTACGGCACCTTCAAGACCCCCTGGTAAAGTCCTCCACCCCAATGCCAATCCCTGGGCCACCGAGCAATTTGAGCGGCGAACCAACTACACATGGCGAGCCTAAGCGAGCGGGCCTCCATCCCATGGACTCCTTTGACAATGCGCATTTCAGAGACCGACTGGTTATACTGCACGACTTGGTCTTTGAGCTAAGGCAGGAGGTGGAGGACCTTCAATTTTGCCTACAGGCCACAGAAGAAAACGTGGCAAGCTTTCTTCAAATCCTCTCCTCCATGCATGCGGAGCTCTCCTCGGGCCCGGTCGAACCTACTCCAGTGGAAGCAGCTGCTGCTGCTACAGGTGAAGGTATGGACAGGGCGCGGCGATCAACAGAAGTGGAGCGGGAGAAGGATGAGTGAGGGAGCAAAGTTGAGGAAACCGCGCGCGACGAGGGAAAGGAAAAGCAATGGGCAGACCAGCCGACGTATATTGAAGAAGAGCCTTGGACTGAGGTCCTCCGAACCACATGGATAGGCTATATGCCAGGTGTTTAGTTCCTTAGTGTTGTTTTTCAAGTTTTATCAGGCTCGTAGTCTTAGATGACAATCAGTTTGAACACTGTTTTTACTTAACTTATGATTTATTAGACATTGGAACTGGACGGGCTGGCTGGACTGGTTTCCCCTTTGTTGGGGTAGTCCGACAAATGCAGCCGGTATATCTCTGTATTTTGCTATTTTGCACCAGCTTTAACAGGCTCTTAATATAATATACTTCTTATTTACAAAAAATATTTGAATGAAAAGCAAGGCCATTTATTCAACTCAGAGATGTAAAATGTAAAATTAACTTTATCAACGCAGATATGTAACATGGAAAATTAACTTTTTCATCTCAGAGATGTAAAATGGAAAATTAACTTTATCAATGCATAGATAAATATAGTTTACATTAAATTAACTCCGAGATGAGTATATTATCAACGCCGAGATGAGTGTCATTTCGTCAAACATCCTTATACAAATGTTCCAGGTGTTCGGTGTTGGGCTACTGTATGAGTATGATCAATGGAATGAGGGGCAATTCTGTAGGCAATGAGGGGCAATTCCGTAGGCAATTGCATGTACCTGCAAAGCACTACCGGTGGTTCATCCACTACAGGAGACCATTCTCTAATGATCCTCGTATTATATATCATATTTTATGATATTTAAAATTAAAACAATAAATATTTAACAATTATATATTATATTTTGTGATATTTAAAAAAAAAATTACTGAAATATATCATATTTTTTGATATTATTTTTTTAATTGAGATGTTGTTTTATAATAATCATTTCTTTATTATTATATTTGTTTTTAAATATTTTTAAATAATTTTATATATGCAAATTTTATAAACATAAAAATAATTTGTAACATAATGTTATTTAAAAAAATTATTAAATTAATATGATAGAATTTAATTTTATATTTTTAATTTAATATAATAAAGTTTTTTTATTTTATGATATTTTTAAAAATTTATCAATATTAAAATTTGAAATTTTTATTATCATTTAAAAAATAATTATATCTGTATAGATTTATCTTAATTTCGAATCTATCAAATGCTTAAAAAAATTAAATCTCTAAATATAAGACTGTGTTAAATTTTTAAAGTGTAAAACTTGAAAAAAGGTTAAAAGTTTTTTATTATTATTTTAATGAGTTATGTTATATGAACATCTCTCTCAAATTGGGTTGTAGAACCCTTCTAAGATCAATAACTTTAATTACAAACTCTAAAATTAAATTAATTATACAATATTTTTGTTCTCATTTGAACACCAAAATTTGTTACATTGAAAGTTGAGATTTTTATTAAAACTAATTGTTTAAAGCATCAATTGTACTACATTAAAGTTGTGATTCACTAGTTTTTAGATGCTCTCAAATTTGGAAGAATTAGAGGTTATGTGTATTCCTACAAAACCTCCACTTACATCCTCATTCAATATTTCTTGACCTACTATTGGCCAAACTACTTGGGCACTGGGTTTGATATGATGTGAGTGGGATCACCTAGTCATGCTTCATAATGGAAAAAAGACATGGTTTTGAAAATACATCCCACTTAACCAAATAAAGATGATGGCTAATTGACCAAAATAAATATTAAATATTTTGCTAAATATATTTTCCAAATCATTAATATAATTATCAAAATCATGAACATCATCATGTAAATTCCATATCCAAGTAATAGTATCAAAACCTTTAGCACTTGGAAATAATGGAGAAAGCGTCAGTTGTAAGCGCCAGTTGTAAGCACCAGTTATAAGCTTCAGTTGTGAGAGTCAGTTGTAGGCGTGTTCAGAGTCAGTTCTTAGTTAAGAGTCTAGTTGTCTTTGGTTTGCATGTAACCGACTCGGTCGAGTCTTTTCCTATATAAGGATGTAATCTGTCTTCATTGAATAATACAAAAGTGAGCATAGCCTCACCGTGTGTTTGTTTCCTATATTTTATCTTAGTATCAGAGCCACGAGAGTGAGCTGCAGAAATATTTGTTGGTTCGCAGGCTGGATAAAAAGAGCCGCATGGGTTTGAGTTGCGTGGATTACGTGAAGACTGTTGTGCCACGTGAGCTCGTGGAGGTTGAAATCACGTGGAAGAGCGAGCAAATTTGTGAGTTTTTCTGCGTATCAAACAGATCGTGAGTTTGAAAAAGTGGATTTTGAATGCATGTGTGGAGTTTGAATGGAGCGTTGAAAGCATGTGCATGCGTATTTGCATGAAGAGTTAATGCATGAGTTTATTTTTTAAATAGTGAAGGTTTAGTTTGCATACGATTTGCATTTTCAAGTGGAGTTATTAAATAGTGAAGATTTGCATGTGGAGCATTTAAAATTGGTGCCACTATTTAATCATTTTTTTTTTTAGTGAGGTGGATTTATAAAGTTTATTAAAGGAACTTTATGATACTTTCATAAAGGTGGAGTTTTTATTATTTAGAGTGGATGTCTTTTATATAAAAAGGTGAAGAGGGAGTTATAAGTTTATGCATGTGTATTAAAAGTGGATGCATGTGTGAAGTTTAAACTTTATGTGGGTTATTAAAGTTTTAAAAAATGAGGATATTTTGGATATTAAGGTGCATGCTTGATTTAAAGGTTGATATATGCATGTGAGGTGGTGTTATGATTTAAAAGTGGTTGCATGCATGATTTAAGCTGAGAATAGAGGTAGATTTGGATCAGTGGATCCGAAGGCAGAGCGATGGACTGCTCAGCACTTGACCAAAGTTTGATATTCTTGGTGATACAAAGATCCATTAGCAGAGATGGTGAATCCTCTGGCAGAGACCTACCTCAATGAAGCCAACAAGTTAGATGGCTCGAACTTCATTAACTGGAAATTCAAGATGTAGACGCTCATGGAGGGCTATGGTGTTTGGAACATTGCGAAGGGAACTTAACTAAAACCTGATGCGGCTACCGGTGCGACAGCAGCATAGATCCAAGACTGGGAGAAGCGCGAAAACAAGGCAAAGGTATTGTTGCACATGTCAGTTAAAGATAGCATAATTCCACATATTAGAGATGCTACAACTTTTGCTGCAACATGGACAACACTTAAGGCATTGTATGAAACTAGCAACACAAATCGCATTTTGTTCTTGAAAAATAAATTGCTAGGCATTAAGATGGATGGAAATGAATCTGTTAGTTCATTTTTGGGTCGCATTAAAGAGGTGAAAGACAAGCTAGTAAATATAGGGGAAATTGTTTCCAACACTGATCTAGTGACTATTACCTTAAATGGTATGCTAGAAGATTATCATATGTTCATAATAGGTCTCGCAACAAGGGAGAAACCTCCTACGTTTGAAGAACTAACAGGTATTTTGCTTTAAGAGAAAGAGAGGCGCGGGAATCTGAAGCCTCCGAGTAAATATTTGGCACTGTGGTCAAATACTAGATCTACGAGAGGGAGATCAAGAGTAAGAGGCAGAGGAGGCAGTTCATGGCAGAGAGGTGGTTCATGGCAGAGAGACAGTTCATTGCAAAGAAAACAATCTCCAAATCAAGGTATGCAATCTGACAGGAATGAGTCTAAGAGTTGTTTTTATTGTGTTCGACTTGGACATATGGTTAAACACTGTCATAAGAAGAAAAGTGATGAGGCTAGGAATAAACCTAGAACACATTTAGGTCATTATGCAGAAAAATCTTCAAATCAAGTTCACAGATTATTTATTGCTAATGATGATATTGATGAACCCTCGAATTTTGACTCATGAGATCTTAGGTTGTTTGTGTCTAACGCTACTTTATCTGTTGAAACGGATGATTCTGATGCCTAGTTTGTGGATTCCAGAGCATCAGTACATATGACTTGTAATAAAAATTGGTATGCTAATTTTAAAGAAACACAGAATGGTGCCAGCATATATCTTGGAGATGACCGTGCCCATCATATCAAGGGATATGGAGACATTCCTGTGACATTGTCGAATGGTACTGTTCGTCACATTCGCAATGTGGTGTATGTGCCAGGAATAAAGAAAAATTTGATCTTTGTGTCCATTACATATTAGAACTTGAAGGTTGAATTCTTCAAGAATTATTGCATAGTGAAGGATCTACTGGACCACTTCCAAACTATTGCAATGGGAGTCAGAGAAGGAGGTCTATACAAACTTGATGTTACCAGCAAAGCACATCATGCACTGACTTCTACAACTATGCCAACAGAGATTCTTTGGCATCAAAGGTATGGACACATCAATCATCCTGATTTATTGTTATTACAGAAAAATAATATGGTTGAAGGACTTCCCATGTTAAA